>OZ007572.1:53581195-53731195 GCA_963931925.1 Onchidella celtica | reverse complement strand
ATCACAATATCATAGTAGAAAATGCGTTAAAAAGAGCTTGACAAACAGACAGACAGTCTGAGCGACACCTTCCTCTAATGTCATTTCTGATGTCATATCTGTATATCGTGCCGATGCGAGGTTTAACTCAAACCCAAACCCCCTGTGGACCAAAGTACAGCCTCCTCAAGGTCAGCAGTTTGACTATCTATAGGAATAATATTAAATGATTATGTTCACTGCTGATCTCCAGCTCACTGTGTGAAATACAACGGCCGGCTAGCATCAGCCCGTTAGGTAACCCCGTGACATAATTCTGCCTGGCTGGGTGTCCTTGGCGGAACTTTTACAGCAACCAGGTGTCACTACTGAATAAACAGCAAAAATTTTCGTTATTTGTTATCTTTATGCATCAGGTTTCTTGGGGAATGAAAGACCTGGATCCAAATGGAATGCAATGATCATTTCTATTCATGACATGCATTCCATTTTTTTCTCTCATGTTCTTCCCTTTTCTCTGCTTACAAACGTGTGTAGAATGTTAACAAGGCATTATTATGTATGCCCTGGGAGGAACTAAGGGGTAAAAAAAAAAAAAAGTCGAAGGAGAAGAAATAAGGCTGTAATACAAGAAAGAAATAAGAGAAATAAGATTGCAATACAAGAAAGATATAAGATTGCAGTACAAGAGAGAAATAAGATTGTAATACAAGAAAGAAATAAGATTGTAATACTAGAAAGAAATAAGATTGTACGTGTAATAAAGAAAGAATAAGATTGTAATACAAGAAAAAAATAAGATTGTAATACAAGAAAGAAATAAGGTTGTAATACAAGAAAGAGATAAGATTGTACATGTAATACACGAAAGAAATAAGATTGTAATACAAGAAAGAACCAAGATTGCTATACAAGAAACGAACGAGGAAGGAGAATGGGGAAATTAGAAAAATTACTTTTCAGATAAGTAGGTAGGATAGTTCAAAGAGGAGTGAACGAATGCCAGATTGGAGTACTGAAACTGCAGATGATGAAGACAAGACTACAATATGTAAGTAGGGACATTGATAAAGACTGTGAGAGAAAAACGAATAAAAGGAGAGATTGAATTACCAATAATTATTTTTACCAACACCGTGAATCGAGTTCGATAGTAAGATGCTGTATATTTGATTTGATTTGTTTTTTTTTAAGCTTCTTTCAATAAGGGTCACATGGAAATTGTGGAATGTGAAATTGATTGAAACAAACACGGGGAAGAAAGGTGAACGATAGGACGATGTGGCACTCAAACATGGCATAATATTTATCATAATGAAGGAAACCAGCACTTTGGGCTTGATACTGGCTTAAATTAATCGGAAATGCCATTCTATTTTTTTTTTTCACTGCATTGTCCTGCATTACAATGTGTTATAAATCGCATAATCATTGCAGGTAAAATTAACTTCACAGTGATAAGCCGTTTTTATCTTCGAAGCAAGTGTTCTGAGTATGAAAGAATAATATTAGTATTATATAAAAAAAAAAAACTAGATTCAGGCTTAAACAAAGGAAATCTAAAGACAGAGAAACTATAGGAAGGAAGCAGTAAACTTAAATAACATCTCACAAAGGAATGCAGAGGAGTGGGCGTATGCTTGAAGGGAAACACAGAAGAAAAAAGGAATTACAGAAATGTACAGTGCAGCATACAAATAACAATATTATACTCTGTTGAAATCTGTCATTGCTGAAATGTTCTGAAAAATAACAAGAACTTGCATAAAGGACAAAAAATAAAAGACATATTCTCGGTTTTGATAGAGCACCGTCTGTTGTAAATACCACAAACATTATTCCTTTATTCTGTATAGAAACAAATACACTATCGTTCTAATCAGTTGTATACATTCGGTCGGATATCTTGGAAGGGAAATAACCATCATTCTAAAACGTACGCACGCATTTCTGTGGTGAAACAGCGTAAAAATAATCCCAGAGTTTATTTCCAACACAGAGCGGATTATAGAAGTGAATGTGTCCTATGGGACTGTGTAATCATGTCCTCGGTATATTCTCAAAATCAATATTTTCCCACAGTGATTCACGTGGTTTTTGCGGTGACGGCAATTTTCCGTACGTTCTCCTGCAATCTCTGTCCGTACAGATTTCATTATTTCCTGCTCAAACTTGAACCTAAAATTTTGCTGAAAAGTTCACTGTTATATCTGACCATTTTCCTCCACTTTGAGACAATCAAAGAAGCCAAAAAATGGGACTTTACATTGATATGTCATCAAACCATTGTATCATGGCGATATTGATTTTTTTCTTGAGTGTGGAGATGGGGTGGGGGTGGGGGTGGGGGGAGGGGGGAGAAGTGTCTCTTGAGTCATACAAGAAGGACATTATAAGGACACGACTTTAGGAGCGTCCGTGAGCGGGACGGGGGAGGGTCCCAGGTGCCATGTACTCAGAAGATGTGCCCGACTGAAATTGTGTAACTGATATGTAACTCCTTACTTTTTTTTTTGGAATTATTAATTTGATACCTTCCTTATCCTCAGAATACTAATAGGGTCTTATTTTGAGTTTGCAAACCTTTGAGTATAAGAACCAGTAGAGGCCGAGACGGTTTTGCTAGCGACTTGAAAATATTAACGGATATGAATGAATTGGAAAGATATAATTGGAACCGAAGCCATGTTTTCATGTGTACGGAAACAGAAACGGCGACAGAAACGTCAAAAATCCATCAAGTTGTAAAAAGGAAGAGTGTTTCCATGTGTACGGAAACGGCATTTCCAGACACCTGAAAACATTCTTTTTCACTATTTGCAGGGTTTTTGACGTTTCCCTTGCCGTTTCCCCTTCCGTACACATGAAAACACAACTTCATACTGAAAAGGCTTCTTAAGATTCTGTCACACTGAGCTATAACTTGTTGCGTAAGCCTATATCCGGCCCAAGGGATTACAAATATTTTTCTTGAATGGATATTTGTGGCATCAGTTACGGTCGTTATCCGCATGTTACGTAACCACAAAACAGCTGGTATCAAAATATTTACCAAATCTGTGTATTTTTCTTCCCGAAATGGAGTGTCTTCGAAACTGTTATAGGGAGGGAAAACGAAACAGCCACAATGTTTTGAACACCGGCTCATCTTGCTAAAGTGAACATAACATGATTTCTGTTGGCTATCCAGTAATCTGGGTTATCTATAGAAAGGCTGAGCTTTGCATTAATCTCAGCGGGATTTCATTATTCTGAATACATAAAGATCTTCAGAGGAGGCGGAATGTATCCTGGTTGGCCAAAGCTGTTTTTCCAACGAATGAATGGAGTATTTCTTTTATGTAATGGCATGGCGTTTTTCACCAATTCATCAGACTGAAGCAAAAGCTCTGTAAACAACAATATTTCCGGACCTATACGAGATAAGTTAAACATGGTAACGGGAAAAGATAACAAAAAGGTGTACTACATACAGCTGCCCCTGGCTGTTGTCCCATGTTAGGTATGTTTTTAAGTATGTATTGGTGTATTGAATGTGAGTTGGAGAATGAAGTAAAGCGCATGAAGTTTGCATCTGACGGGATCAAGCGTTGTATAATTGTTTATTACTATCATTACTATTGCTATTTCTCTTTTGATATATTCTTAATCATTACGAGTCACTGTATGTCTCCTACGGAACCACTATGTTTTGTACGTTTAACACAATGTGGGCTTGACAGACCAAACTGAACAATATAAACAAATTGTCGTGTGTATGGGGGAGGGGAGGGGGGAGGGGTAGACGTCCTCAGAACTGGGGGTCGTCGTAAACTGGGACACAAAAGAAACTAAACTAAAGATGTTGATGAAGTCACTTGGACGAGTAAATAAGCAATCCTTTACAACACGAGAAACGATGTTTTAGTTTGGTTAATGTTTCAGTTGACGTGACTGTTTGTACGACTCTGTAGACTTGACTCCGTTGTAGAGTTGTTTTTCTCTCTTTTTTGAACGCGACATTGTTGATATACTAGATCGTGAATACACATTTCTGTGTAGTCGATTTCAATAGGACTTAACAATAATGTCATCATTGTTGGTCTCTCTGCTGTTCTTAAGTTATCACTGTTTTTCTTGTCGATGCTGGGCCAATCTATCGAGTAAGTGGGAAAAAACTATTCGAATTTGATGGTGTCTTTTTCTTTTTTCGTTTTAAAAGAAATGTAATTTTATTCATTTATTTATTTATTTATTATGTTGTTGTTATTTTTTGCACTGAACACGAGCAGACATATCGATGACAAACTCTTGTCAACTAAATGTAAACTGTGACTTAATTGAAGTCATTAAGCCATGCATTTGAATTCATACATTAACACTTTGCTTTCCATTGGGAATTTTATCACCTGTCGCCAGAAATCATTTCTAATGAAAATTTCCAGTAATTCCAGTCTACAACAGTGTTATTCTGTCATTTTTGTTTATTTTAGGAGGTGTATTGTACTAGTTTCCATTTCACGGTCCGTCATAATTATATTTCCCTACCTGATGTTTATGTATTAATTGTATGTGAGTCATTGTGAAGCAATTCATACCTCTGTCTTTTATCTTGACCTCTATTATCACCTTACCTTTTACGCAGGGGAATTGGATATTTTTTTTCATTAAATGTGTATGAATGCTTTTTGCATGAGCCGTTTTTGTACATAAATAAAATAAAACTGTAAATATTTACATTCTCATCTTATAAAACTGAGTGACCCAACAAAACTGACATTCTTGAAAAGTTCGTTCACAGACTGTCCTATTAAACAATCATAAATATATAATGCAGTGAAAGGGTTAATGAAAGTTATTGAAAAGTACACGTGCATTAACAATGCACTTTGCACTGGAACTCTATTCCTGTCCCTGTGGAATGGGAAGCGTGGAAGAATATTGGAAACAATTTCAAATGCACTCAGTTGCTCAACTGTTTGGTTTTAACATCAAAAAATAACTCACGTTATGAGAGGCCAAATGGATGGGATTTTTAATAATAAATAGGTTCACAAAATTGTCTTCCTGTTTGCAACTCATCAAACGTGACAAAAAAAAACAAATTATCACAACAGCCAAGCATGCTGTTTGACAATGTGAACAGGATCACTGATGAATTAAGCTGACCCGCGCCGACAAGTCCCGGCCTGCTTCATCAAAGGACAAATGATCATTCTGTCTGAAGCTGGAGTGACTTCCCCTTGATAAGCCACTTCCGGTACTAATGGCGGAGACAGCCGAAGGAACGGAGGCATAAAAGTGGCTGTTTGTTCCGAATTAAAAACAGGGAGGGGTGGAAGGGAGGTCACATGAGTATTTGAGAGAGAAGGAATAGGGACGAATAAAATAAACTAATCAGACAGACAAAAAGAGAATAATATTGTGACAAAGAGAAAAGACAGCGATGAGAAGGGCAATTTTAAAACTGGGAGAGAGAAAGAGGGACATGGAAAAAGAGAGAGAGAGAGAAAGAGGGACACGGAAAAAGTGAGAGAGAGAGAAAGAAACAGAGAGCGACAGAGAAAGTGAGGGAAACAGTCAAAGAGGCAGAGAGAAAGAAAGAGAGAGAGAGAGAGAGACACAAACGGAGAGAGACAGACAGACAGACAGACTGACTGACAGAACAAAAGAGAGAAATAGGGATTCGGGGGGGGGGGGGTGTGGCGACAGAAAAAAAAAGAAGAAAAAAGAAAAACCTCCAAGTTTCCATCGGCGAGCTGGTACTATTGTAGGCATCAGACAGGAAGACAATGGGAAAATCTCACGGTTAGACAAGCTCTCCCGCCCCCCCCCCTCCTCGTGGAAACCATTCCCATCCGAAAACTACAAGCAATGTTAAAAATTGAGGGATACATTGTAAAATTTTTTGCTCTACGGATTGATTGGAGGGTTTGAGTTGAGATTGAGTCTGAGTTTGGACAAAGTAAGTCGACACTATAACGGTCACACTGTGCTAGGGAAAAAAGCAAGACGACAGACAGAATAATAGCGGAGTTGTGGGACAGGGGGAGACCTCTACCAGGAGTGGGGAATCAAAATAACTTTGGATATGAAAAAAAAAAAAACAAGAAGTAAAAACGGATACAACTGATGGTTATTATCTGATAAGAGAGATCCGGCCTAGATCCGAGTGCAGAGAACAGACAGTCACAGTGACCTTTAGTTTGTCCAACAGGTAGGCTGGAAAAGCAGATCAAAAGGCAATTAACTGGATAGAACTGAGGACCTGAAAGAACTGAGAATCCCGGGGGGGGGGGAGGAGAGGAAGAGGGCTTATTATTACTCCAAATAAAACGAAAGAGAACGTTCGTTCCTAAACCTGAAAGTGAAATTCATAACACACAAGTGACCACTGGTTGTTTTTTGTGTGTGCGTGTGTGTGTGTGTTTCGCTTAAATAAGTGTTAGATCTGCTGTTGTTTTTTTTTAATTGTCTGAAATTTTTCCCCTGAAATCTACCCAGGCCGGAAGATTGGTTTTTTTTCCTACGTAATTTTTTTTTTTTAATGATTTATTGTTTCGTTATTTCTTTCTTAAAGGGCTTTGCAACATACAACTTTTTAACAAGGCAGCAAGAAGGCAAGTAATCTGTTCATTTAAAAAAACTAGTGGCGGGAATATTTCATTCTGATGTACTTTTTGTCCCCCGCCCCGTTCACTAGTGCACATCTATGCCCCCGCCCCGTTCACTAGTGCACATCTATGCCCCCGCCCCGTTCACTAGTGCACATCTATGCCCCCGCCCCGTTCACTAGTGCACATGTATGGCCCCGCCCCGTTCACTAGTGCACATCTATGCCCCCGCCCCGTTCACTAGTGCACATCTGTTACGAGTTGGGTTATATGGAATTATTGGTGTTACGACTGCATTTAAAATATCGAGAGGTTTTTAGGAATTATTCTTCCATACCATGCCACATACACTAATAACAATTCGAATAAGTTTTATCAAGGACCTGCAGGGCCACAAATTTATTTACTTTAAAATCCCTAACAAATTTCGTCTAGCTCTTACATATTAAAAGGACAACATCAGCAGCATCAAATGAAAATTCAATAATATATCACTAGAAGTCTCCTCTAGATTCCTAAAAGATTATATCATTCTGACTCATTCACAATTTAATTATTACTTATCTATCTTCCAGATATAGTCTGCCGACTATCTTACAAATAATATTCTAATGTCTCAGACGACAATGTTAACTCAGTTATTTGTGCCTACCGCTTATAAAGGATCAAACTCGTCAATACAACTGACGTAGTTAAGTTAGATCTAGATCTACTCTAGGATGGGCTGGCAATCCCCAGCCTCATCCAGACACATCAATTTCAATTTACAAATGTGTATACCAGACATTCATGCTAGATCTAGTTGCAAGTTAAAATACATTGTAGTCTTGCATTCTTCGGTAGCACTTCTACTGGAAAATTTAAGGTCAGCTTCACGTTCATCGTTGAATCAATAGACAAACACTTACACTTGGTCCCTGATACGAGATCAGGGAGCCGGAGATAATAGCAGTAGACAATTTGTGGGAAGCATATGGTCTCATTCCAATGTCTATCAAGGTCATAGACATGACTATAACAATCTTCTGATTCTCTCTGGCTGAATCACGCCGACTGCCTTCACAGAAGGATATTTCTGCATGGAGTAGTGAAACATAGGAATGGCTCCGCTTATATACTGCGCGGCCATCTGCAAATCCCCAGCCAACTGCCCAAATTTGATTGGTGCATCCATTTCGAGCTCAGCTCGTAGTATTAATAGATTCTGCATGGAAATCGGTCACGGCCTTGCACTAGTAACAGCCAAGGTCAAATTAACATATCAAAACCCTTACTAAAGTCTCCTACCCTCTACGTTTTATGTACGAATTTACTATTTCCCTTTTACTCACCCCTTCTCTTCCCTGTTAGAATTCATCAAAATCACGGGGTCGAGAACTGCACCGTCACTGCTAACCCATCCATTTATTCTATCTTGCCCCACTTTCTTTCCATCTCTACGAAAAAGCGTTACAAAAACAAACTGTCCACGAGAATAGTTCAAGGACATTTGCACTGGCTAAAATCAACGAGACCATGAAATAAACAAGCCGTGACCCAGCACGACACTTCTAGTCCTAACCCTGACAACATCTATGCCCCCGCCCCGTTTTTTTTTTTAATTTGATTTTGCTCAACACTGCAGCCTAATTAAGTTCCAAACATTGCAAAATTAATTTTCTCAAGTGTCAAGTAATTTAATCCAGTGGCTTTTTTATGGAAATATTGTGTTTCTTCAAGTTCCAAGGAATTATTGCTTTTGTTGTTGTTAAATTTGTAAAAAAAAAAAAAATGTGAAATACATTGGCCTAGATGCTACCGTAGATAAACTCAATTCATGCAATATAGAGGGGCGTTCAGTTGTGCGGGCGTCTTCAGTCGTCTGGCAGGCGCACCTTTCAGTGCGAACCGCCAGCAGGACAGCCGTGAAGGTTGCCTTCTGGCGGAGCGTAGCAGCCTTGCCAGATGCCTGCCCCAGTTTTCCAATATGGCGACCCGCATAGGATTCAAAATGTCGCAGTTTTCCAATATGGCGACCCGCATAGGATTCAAAATGACGCAGTTTTCCAATATGGCGACCCGCATAGGATTCAAAATGGCGCAGTTTTCCAATATGGCGACCCGCATAGGATTCAAAATGGCGCAGTTTTCCAATATGGCGACCCGCATAGGATTCAAAATGGCGCAGTTTTCCAATATGGCGACCCGCATAGGATTCAAAATGGCGCAGTTTTCCAATATGGCGACCCGCATAGGATTCAAAATGGCGCAGTTTTCCAATATGGCGACCCGTATAGGATTCAAAATGGCGCAGTTTTCCAATATGGCGACCCGCATAGGATTCAAAATGGCGCAGTTTTCCAAAATATGGCGTCCCCCATGGTATTAAAAATGGCGCTGTTTTCCAATATGGCTGCGCCCATATGATTCAAATAACGCTCAACATCACAACTAATATTCTTAAAAACCTTTTACAGAGCTACCAGTCTTCTCTAGAATACTAAGTTTACAATAATACCATGTTTTGGGGTTATTTTTTTAACGTTTCTGTAGTTGCATCAATTAAATCGCTTTGCGATAATTATGTCTGCAATATATTGACGCCACATTGGAAAAGTGAAGCAGACCCAAGGCACCCCATTCAGCAGAGTGTCTGCTAAGCACAAATGTTCCGTGTGGGCGCCGCGCAATCTCTCAGAATGCTGCCTTGAAAACTGAACAGGCCTCTGCTTTTGACATGCGTTCAGTTTGGTGCGTAGTGCCCTGGAACGCAGGGAGATCTGAAGCAAGCCTGAAGAATATTAAAGGGCGTAACATACTATGTCAGGAATGGTACAGTCAGCTGCTGGCAGACAAGAAGTCCTCAGCACAACTTCCTATATTTTCTTAGTAAATCCGGGAAGACCCTATCATACTAAACACGGTCAGACACAATCAGCTTCTGCCACTATCTATTGGGTGTAGGTTTTGCTGGCAGCATCTGACTGTGCCGTTCCGGGCTTAGTAAGATGCCTGCCTAAGAGCGAGAGAAAGAGAGACAGAGAGAGAAAGAAAGAAAGAGAGAGAGAAAAGTGGGAGCACAGGTTTATTCCAGGCAAGGCCGGGCACCTCATCAAGTGTTTTAAAAGAAAACGAGACACGCCCTACTAAAAATTGCGTTGTCTTCGTGGGCGGTTGCAGTGACAGGTCATGAGAAACTCCATTATCGGCAAACTGCCACGATTAGGACAAAAATCACGACTACAATTGATACCGAACACCGGAATTGTGTCTGGAAATTCTCCTCTTTCAGAAAGTTTCAACAATTTAAAGCGATTACACAGAATTTAACTCAATCGATCTTGAGCAGAATTGACTCTGAGAGCGTAATGTTGACTGGACACGCATGTTTCTTTCCGGGTCACGCCCACTTTGATCTTTCCAGCGGATTAGAGACGATTATGAATCTTCTCTTTAAACTGCGGAAAATTTCTATTCAAAGAGTTTTGGCTTCGAAAATAATGCTGAAATTATGAAATTTACTTGCGGACATAGACGTCGATTGGTGCGTTTGAATGCGTTAAACTTCACCGTTATGTTAACCTCTATCTTAGTGGGCAAACAAAAAAGACACCTAACTGAGATTCACATGTTTTGCCTCATTTCATCCATGTATTCACCATCCACTACCTATCCATCACTTCAACTATCCATGTCTCTTTGTCCATTCATCTATTCAATCATCCATCCAACCGACCATGAACCCACCATTTTACAACCCACTCGTCATGTCCACTCGTTCATCCATCCATCCATCCATCCACCCATCAACCCATCAAATTGCCGATCTATGCATCACTCTATCCATCCACTTATCCACCCATCCATCCACCCCTTCATCCATCCATCCAACCGTTCATCCATCCATTCATCTATCCTCCCTCCAATCTGTCCATCGATGCATCCTTCTATCCATCCACGTATTCACCAATGATCCATCCACCTATCTATGCATTCACCCCTCTCTCTCTCTGACTCCCACCCCCCTCCAACCCCCACCCCACCAACCAAATCCATTCCATCTTTCCATTTTCTTCCTATGATTCTATCCTTTGCTTCCTTCTCATCTTCACTCTTTCCATTCCCACCCCCCGACCCCAGTGACTCATCTAATCACGTCACCCAGAGCTCCCCCCCCTCCCCACCCACCCCCCTTGCTGTACTGAGAAAATATGAGCCAGACATTGCAAATATGTATCCAGGTGACATAAAGGGGTGAGGCATAAGCCTTGTGGAATGCTGCATCTTTCTCTTCTTCCCCCACCCCTCCCCCCTCATCGACAGTTCTGGCATGCAATGTTTGCCGACAGATGTTATTGCTTCACGACATCGAGGTGAACGTTTTTTGTTGCTGTTGTTGTTGTTTTTTAACTTCTGGTTGACTCAGTGCACAGCAAACACATCCTGGCAACAGGGCCGGCTCTGGGAACTGTATATACATAACCCACTAAACCTGTGTATCCATAGCCGGCATGTTAGGGTTGGCAAATCGTGTAAAAAAATTGGCTGTTGTTATAAGTATGTACGCACCCCAAGCGTTTTGCCCTAGGGGTGCGTACGTGTACGTACAAATCCCTGACCCCGTCCTTATCCTCAACCCTAAATCTTATCGAATCCTTAACCCTGCCCCTTACCCTTTCAACCAAAAAAACTGGAGGAAAACAAAAAGAAGATTTGAAACAATAATTAATTAAGGCTGTTGTTAAAAGTTATTTCAGGAGGATGCCGGGAGCAGCTCTCTAGATTTGGAGTCATGAAAGGCTTTAAAATACGTGCCCCCAGCGCAACAGACTTGGAGGACGTACGTCCTTGTAACAAGATTCGTAAAAATTGAATAAGCTTATGCTGAGCATTCTACCTGCCTGTTTTAACTTTTTGCCTCAGCTCTGCCATCTCAACCAATTTGAATAACAACAACAACAAAAAAGACTATCATCCAAGCTGAGTCAATGAAACTCTTCAGCTTCTGATAAACCTTTGCCTGCCCGGGCGGGCAGCGTGATTTTTTTTTTTTTTTTTCGTACTCACTTTACCAAATTCAGGAGCGGGGTAGCAACCCACTCCCAAATGCAGGTCATCGGCTAAGGGGTTTCTCGTCCTACCGAACACTGCCATGGGTGCTGCAATCTCTGGACTGTGCATCCTGACCCTAACCCTAAAATGACTCGGAACGTGACCGAAATCCCTGTAATAATTATGTTGGAGCTGTTACTACCACGCTCCTGAATTTAGTAATGTGAGAACGAAAAAAAAAAATCACGCTGCCCGGCATCTCCAATATCACTGACCGCCCTTTCTTTGATGTTTACATTTTTAACCCCCTACACTATTTATAAGTTCTAATTTGTGCTTCACTGATGACATTTTACGACATAATATTTTGAAGCATTCCAACTCCAAACTTGGCTTAGGGATTTTTAAAATAATTATAATCTGGAAAAGGTCATTTCGCCCATTCCATGAAATAATGACAAACACTAAGAGAAAATATGGAATTTGAAATATGAAATGGTAAGTCCTTGGTTTAATATCTAAACTGGTTTACTGACAAGAAATGTCAACTGAGGAAGAAAACAAATTGGATTTCCCGCTCGTTGTGTTAAGAACAATATTTCATTCCAAGAAGCAAAAATATTCAGCATCATTTGCAGTTCTGTTTTTAATAACAAGTAACTGATGTGATCAATTTTTGTTCCTTCTTATATTGCATTGACATTTTAGCCATGCAAAAATAATAAGAAAATTCTATTACTGACTTAGATTTTGACTAGAAAGAACCCAAGAAACATCATTAGTGCTATGTAGTACACGTCACACTTTACAGGTTTTTCTCAAGCAATAAATGTTTGAGACAGAGCATAACCAGTTACAAACTAACGTAATAATTGTAAATTGTTAAATATTCAAACTTAAATCCAAAACTTAATCTTATTCCTGAGTAAGACTTGAAAAGTGGAAATGTAACGCACGTTACGGCACGTTCTTGCCTACATTATCTAAAAATGTAAAAATTATGAAATACAGAATTTGCTACATTCCTAGTAGTCATTTACAAGTTAGTATTACTTAAAAATTGTGGTGAATTCTTGGATTATTTCATAGGAATTCATGAAAAGGTTACTTGAACTGGAAAACTACTTTTTTAATATAACGTACGTCACGCCAAGTTAAGCACCACATTGACTTAAATCTTACCTTTTTTCGTTTTGGAAGCTACCAAGGTGAAAAACTGGCATTTAGGTCTAACACAAATCACATGGAATGGGCCATTTGATGCTTTTAATTTATCGTTGGAAAGACAGAAGTTTAGTATCTGAGACCAACAGTCCTAAAACCTAGTGTCATGACTTAACCTTGCATGGTTCAAGATGCTGGTAAGTAAGAAGGGGTGTGCTATAATTTGTAGTTCCCCTCCGCAGTCCACATTCTCTTAAGAAGCCTGTCTTCCTGGTGTTATGGAAAACTGAACCCTCAATCGCGCACCAAAGTTTACAGAAAATATTGATTTCCTTGAATCACAACATAACGAGCTTGTACTCAAAAACTGTTCTATCAGAGAAAATGGATGAGTGAGCTTGAAAAGGTTTAAAATTTTAAAAACAAAAACAGAAGACCAAAAAAAAACAAACTAGAGTACAAATTCTTTGAGATACACGCCAAAATGGGAAATTCTAATACCTCGTGTGTATTTCCAGAGCCCTTGTGCCGAACTTGGACTTCGGTGTAATGAAAGTTTCTATTCTTGGGCGGATTAGACTCAGCTGAAAGATGAAAGTTAATGTGTTACTGAACGTTGCATGCAGGAAGAAGTTACCATCGGCACGTCTGACACGATTTTTATACCGTATACATACACGAAACCCCCGGGTTTGCCAACAAATCTGTCTGAACAGTCGGAAAATATTAAGCGAATACATTTTCCATCACAAGTTTATTATTATTATTATTATTTTATATAGCGCATATCCATTTTTAAAATGCTCTATGCGCTTTACAGAAGAAACCTGTCAACCACAGGGCAGAATGGAGCGCCGGCGAAGAGCTCAACACATTACACTGCTTTTTCAAAATGTCCGGAACTAAATGTGATGCACTAACTAAATGTGATGCACTAACTAAATGCGATGCACTAACTAAATGTGATGCACTAACTAAATGTGATGCACTAACTAAATGTGATGCACTAACTAAATGTGATGCACGAACTAAATGTGATGCACTAACTAAATGTGATGCACTAACTAAATGTGATGCACTAACTAAATGTGATGCACTAACTAAATGTGATGCACTAACTAAATGTGATGCACTAACTAACTGTGATGCACTCTAGTGGATGTTGTCTAAGAACAAAACACTCCTAATTGGCCGTGTCTTCATTTTTATCTACTTATTTTGGCTCCCCAACGAAATTTAATCACTATGGCAAGCCATAGAAAGTATTCTGTTACAACAGATTTATTAAGCTTACTTGCAAAAGTTTTCCACTTAAATTACCTTACCTGTCATAAAATGTTTTTAAAAAACGATGTACATCGTTTGCCATAAAAGGTCCTTAAATAAAAATATATAATTTCCCCCCCCCCTTTTTTTTGCCTGAACGCACACTAGCAGATTCTGATTGGCCAACTTGTCAAATGTTTACGTCATGAAAGAGTTTCAGTCCCTCCTCGGGCACCAATCAAACTTGTTGGATCTCACTGAAAACTTAATGTCGTGACGTCATCCTCCTACTAGTTGGCCGATCAAAATCTGAATCTCACTGACAGACCATGTCCCCATGTCACCACCCAAATTAGTCGGCCGATCTAAATCGGCCAGCGTGCGCACGGCCTACCTGGGTGTGATTACTCATTGTTTTACCTTATATTACATACAGCGTTATTACAGCAGAAAGAAACCCAAACAGTCAATGTTGTTGTGTTCCCCTACTAGCCACTGCACGTGCTGAACAAACCCGTGCCTGCAGTTCAGTACTCACTAAAGATGACGATCACAATGCCTACGCACCCATCTGCCCATTTCAACTGGCCGATCAATTGGATGACGGCGACACGAGATTTCCTTTCAATAAGATCTCGCGCACAAGATCTCGTTGAACTCTGATATCGTGACCTCACCATCTCCAACTAGTCGACCTGTCAAAATCACCTGCTGCGTGCCTGGGTGAAGAAAAGTGCGTCAGCCTGCAAAGATTTGCTGTGTGTTAAAGGTGAGACATAATTTATATCTAAGCCTGCATTCTGTGGATTGGGACTCCAGTTCTAGAGATCTAAACTATTAGCCTGATCAGTAATGATACATGTTGTGGACAAAGGCAAGTGTATAAACATTGATATCTCTATTTCCTGTTAAGCTAGGGCAATGAAATTTGGTGTAGACAGAGACAGTAAGCTTACACTAAAGTACCGCCCTTCCAAAATTAATTGAAACTGTTTTATTTTCTTGGAAGTTACAGAGAAGGGAAATTTACTTTTGGGGCGGACCTTGCACAATCATTTCATGTCAGCTTTACAGTCAATAGCATTTTTGTTTTAGCTTTTCCTCTTAGAATATCTCCATACAACTTGTTGCTCCAAAATACCACTTTGAAGCAAAATTACACCACAGCTGTTCTTATTATCAGAAACAATCCGTCGTCCTTCTCACATGCAGGACTGGTATCTATGGTTTTGGTGGTTTGCAGTTATGACTACATCATCGCTGCTCGTGGTGAGATCTCTGTTCTCACGAAGTGACGTGTGGATATCTTTAATAGTTTTGAAGATATACCCACGAAACATTTTTGTTGCATTCAAGAAATACAAAGATGACCAAACTTTGGAAAGCGCCCCTGTAAAAGGAGAAAGTTTTTGATACACCGGCACGACAATGGACGACAAATCTAAAAAGCCTCTCTGTCTTTTATAACGACACAATAATTTGTCTCGGCTTCAGAAAAGTTAATAGGATTATCTTTCACGGCGACACGAGAGTTAATCCATCTAACAGATGAACTCTTTAATTTTAAATTACCTTCCAATGAGAACTTGGGGCAGTCTGTTGTTTTTTGGTCCTTTGACATTTCCCGAGTCTCTCAGAACTTAAACAGTTATTAATGCAGTGTTTCAAGGTGACCCGGTAACCTTTCTCTGTCGGTAAACGTGTACTCGTGAAAATATAACGACCTAATGACGATTGTGTGTGTGTACAGGACTTTACTGCCTCCCATAGGAAAAGGGGCGTAACTGACAGCTTGACCTTTTTTTCTACCTTAGTATCACTTATTACGAACAGTCTCTTGGGTTGATTTGCCAAAATACAAACTAGTATTTCGATGGCAGATACGTAATGGAATTATATGTGAGACAAGTTCATAGAGACAGTAAAATAGAAAACGGCCATGCTTCCTTGGGCGACAGTTTACAATCTTTCCATGAAGTGAGTCTCATCTCCGCCAAACGAAATAAACTAATGAGTTAATGCCTTTTTCTTTATTAGCCTGATATTTCAATTGCAGAAACATTTAAATATTGAGTTAATTTAGTTTATCAGTACTGAGATTCGATGAAAGAGCGATCAAACTCCATTTTCGATGGAATCTGAGATAACCTAATGAGTTGTACTGGGATTTCCGATAAAGTGAATGTCTAACTCCCACGAATTGAAATTAAGCTGAGTATTGCATTTCGTGTCCTTTTGTTTTAGACTAGTATTCAAATGCAGAAAATTTAAGTCGGACTATAGTTTTCAAAAGTGTGAGGTGCAGAAAAGGGGCCAGTGGAGGCATCTGCCCCGGGAATCGATTTCGGGGGGGGGGGGGCGGGGAGGGGGGGCATCCAATGAAATTAAGTTATGATTACCATTTTTTTTAAAAATAATTTTGAAATTTGAAATTATCGCTATTAACTTCGTTGTCCAAGCTTCCCTATAGTCCCACAAGCTGATGTGATTATGGATCCGTTTATTTCATCTGTTTTTTTGTTGTTTTTTTTACATTTCTCAGTTCTAGGCCCTATACTTGGGTCTTGCGGCATATATTCAGGAGTTGGCCCGGGGCTCACCAAGCCTCTGCACGCCACTGCTAAAACATGGAGTTACGCCATTCTTTCGTTCGTTGGCGCAAATTACAGCAAGGAAATGGAGCCTGTATGTTTTCGTGGAATAATGCACTCTTCAAATACGGGTCAAAATGTTCTCGTAAGAGAATCTCCGCCTGACATATTATCCTTTACTTCCTGATGGAAGAGGACAAACTGATCCCCGCGTAATCCTCCGGCCAACGAGGACACGGCAAAAAAAACACTTGCTGTCGTGTTAAAGGGGGTAAAAAGTGGTGATTTAAAATGTTGCTCACATTTTGTCAAGTACTTAAAAGGTAATTATAGAGAGAGGGGAAGAAAGAAACGAAACAAAATGAAAACACCGAGAGGTAAACAATAATGATTTATAATTATTAATATAACAACAGAAAAAATGACATGAAGAGAAGTGTTTAAGTTTTTGTCACGTACAAAAACGGTAATTAAACATCGTGTCAGAACTGGAAAGAAACGAAATAAAAATAAACACTTTGAACGAGAAAAAATGTAACAAAACACTTGTCTTTTTTTAAGCTATGGTTTTTACGACGAGTCAGCACAAACATGACAATTATTTCACTCTGAAGGCCATATTGACAGTTTCTTGCTGGTAAAATTCAACAAAAATGCAGTTTCGAATGTCACAATGACAATGCAGAGGTGAAACAGTTGAACCAAAACGATACCAAGAGACAGACTACCAAATTGGCTGAATACATGGGAGATGTGGAATCGCATTAGAATGTAAAAATAAATTTGAAAAATACACATGGCAAAGATAAAGGGTACTAATTAGTATACAGAACAGTATTCGGATATGAGGGGTTGAAGACACCCAGAAGTGATATTAAAACAGTGCCAGAATAAAAAAAAGAGTGAATAGAAAATGAGGTATACAGTAATTAGGAGTTGACATCAGAAGTTGAAGTTATACAGGACTGACCAGTACCATCATAATTGTCGTCCTCGCAACCATCATTATTGTTTGTATAAGTCTGACCCGTGAAAATTATTCCCGGGTTCTAGAGAGATGGGCAGGAAAAATATACCATACAGACATTTTATTTATTTAGTAAGAAAGAGAGAGAGAGAGACAGAGACAGAGAGATAGAGACAGACAGAGATGAGAGATAGAGAGAGTGAGAGAGAGACAGAGTGAGAGTGAGAGAGAGAGACAGAGTGAGAGAGAGAGACAGAGACAGAGAGATATAGACAGACAGAGATGAGAGATAGAGAGAGTGAGAGAGAGACAGAGTGAGAGTGAGGGAGAGCGGCAGAGTGAGAGAGAGAGAGAGAGACAGACAGACAGAGATAGACGGAGAGAAACAAAGGCAGAGGGGGAGAGAGAGAGAGAGAGAGCTATCTATCTATCTATCTATCTATCTATCTATCTATCTATCTATCTATCTATCTATCTATCTATCTATCTATCTATCCTAAACCTCTAGGTTATTGGAAAAGGACACGACCTAGCTGGTCAGCTGGACACACAGACAGACATCGGTTCATTACATCCCTGTCACGCACATCTTCCGGTTCAAATCTCGTAGACAACGTCAATCTGATGCATGGTCACCTTAAACGTCGATATGTGATAGTGGTGCTGGGGGGAGGGGAGGGGGGGGGGGGAGAAAGAGGAGATGAAGGAGAACAAGAGTGGCAGGGAACAAGAACGGCAGGGAAGAAAAAAAAAGGGGAGAGAGAAAGAGAGAGAGAAAGAAGGAGTGGAAAAGTAGAAGAAAGGGCCTGCTTGCATGACCGCGCAGTTAAGCGGTCTGTGAGAACACTGGACATGAAGGAAAGCTCCGTGCACCGAACGGAACATTGCGATGACACTGACATTAGTAAGGCTCAGCTAAATACAAAGGCAATGCATGTATAACGACAGGGGGTCGGCCATCATTAGTCTTTATTAAGGAGTCAAGCCCACACTGAGCAAATAGAACAAGTCTGAGTCTCTTTGTTAATATTATGAAGACAAAGCTTATTAAAGTGTTCTATGATAATAACAGAACTTAGCTCTGAGTTATTTTGTCTTATTTCCTTCTGTGACGTTAACAGTGTCTGAAATACTTCAGAAAACACTGTCAGTGATTCTGTCGAACAATATTTAACCCTCTAGCGCCTTGGCATTTTCAACTTTACCCCCAAACCTCTGAAGCATGTAAAACTGATCCAAAACTGTCAGTAAATTGAACCGATGTGGATCTGAATGAGAAACTGAGAAATAATACCATGTTGATACATTAGAAAGTATATAAAAAAAATAGAGAACTGGGCATTGGGTGACTTGTTTCAATTATGGAGCACTGCGCACTATAGGGCTAATACGTTCCATCAGAACACCAAATCTGGACGACATAATATGAGCGTGCATTGTAATATAATTACGGCAAGGAAGCGATGGTGTTGGCTTCCTGACCTGTTATGAATAAAAGGATAAAATGCGGGATGGAAATTAGAGTGGCGAGGAAGATCTCACATCCGAGGCTACGATGCCCCAGAGCGAGATGTCACAAAGATACCCCTCACTCAGGGCATATACCCATGGCCAGTGTTTGATTTGTAACCTGGACTAGAGCCAAACCTGGGTTCAATAGCCTGGCCATGGACGTTATCAAATTACTACTACGCACCGAGAAACCTTGGCAGTGTTCTTTGTTTTCCCAAACTAAAAATTGGAATAATTATCTTCAGCAGACTGGCCGGAGACACGATCAGCTCGTTTTCGGTTCAAACCTGCAAAAAGGTAGATCAGTCAGACACGAGACAAAGGATAACGAGACGGGTTCAAATCGCCGAATTCCGCCCCACGACTTGTGAGCATATCATCCATGTCAACAATGCAACAATTCGCGCCACACCACTTTATAATTGAAAGAAAAAGACTGGTACCACAGAGCTCTGTCGGCGGGCAAGTTGTGGAAGGAATGGTCCGTCTCGGTATGATGTGTCTCGGGTCAGACTGATCCTTGCAATGCTAGATCACTCGGGTGAACGGTAAATTATGACTACTGTGCATTCGCCAAATAGTACATCGATGATACACATTCTACACATTCTATTACACACAACAAATACAAATGTTTACGAGGTGATGTCTAAACCAATGAGCTACTTACGAGAATTTGTACCACTTCCTTCATAGGAATCCCATTCCCTGGCGCCGCTTAGGTTATCCATTGGCATGCTTATGTTACCCATGGCGAAGTGAACACTCTGTGTCCTTGACGAGCGGCGGTCGAGGGAACTGTCAGCAGTAAGCGTATAATCCTCTACCAATGTATCCGTTTCACTTCCTTCAATAGAATCACCACAAGGCTCACTAATGCCTTTTCCATTGGAATCTTCGATAAGTTCGGAGACCGCCTCGTGTATCTCAAACCGGGCTGGCAAAATTTTATGGAATGGCCGTGGGTACTTGGCGCCAAAACCGGCCATGTCGATATCCGGTGAGCTTCTGTCGTAATCTTTCGCGAACAAGGGTGGGGGGAGCGGGCGGACAGTGTGTAGGTTTTGTCCATGGTAGTAGTAGTGGAAGTAAATCTGACACCGCCCACACCAGAGACGATGGACCGGATCTTTGGAAAACCGCAAGGAATCCCAGGTGGCCTCATCAAAAAGTTCCTCATTCCAGGCATCTTGCTGGGCCGAGTCTTCAAGGCGCTCGTCAAGACTGAACTCGGTAACAGAATAACTGTCTGCTTCTTTGGTACCTTTTTTCTTCTCTTTGGTGTCTTTTAAAAAATGAGCTTCAAGTGGAGCCTCAATAACGTGAAATTCGTCACTGTCCGTGTCAGTTGCTGTTTCTCCTGGATCAGTGGTTTTGGGCTGTCTCCTTCTGGCCCAGGCTTCCTGTTTCTCGTGCTGACATTTGACCCCAGTTGTAGTTTTCCTGATTGTTTGTTCCTTGGCCGCCTCTTCACTCCGCTGTTTCTTTCTCTGTTGTTGGCGTTGTAATTTTCGCTGCTGTAGTCGCCACTGTCGCTGGTGTTCTTGCAGCTGAAGCTGATGCTGCTGGTACTGTTCTCTCTTCAGTTGTTGCAGCTGCTGTCTGTCTTTGACAGGGTCAAATCCCAGATCCTCGGAGCGCACCCGTAACAGATCCCGGGATCGGGGTCGCAGGTTGATGCAGCTGCCACGTCTAGGTAACTCCATCGCGCTTTTGAAGTGTTTGTTTTCTATATAAACTCGCTATACACCAAGAAAAGTGAGAACTAACCTATATTTCCATTAACAACTTAACTTGGACGATCCATAAATCATTTCACGTTTACTTTTACCTTGCATTCCACATGTGTGGACACGATTTCTCTCCAACACGAAGTAAATTCCACAGAGTTGTCAAATCACAAAACGTTACATTTTCTGTCTGAGAACTAACGCAATACTTAAGATCTAAAGACACATCTCTTCACTCCCTCATCCATGTAATTTCTGCACTGTCTGTCTCCTAGACAGCAATTGCTTGCAAATTAGTTCTGGTGAAAAACGACAGATTGACACAAATATTGATTTGAGAATGGCGTGTCTTCAGAAAACATTAGCACCATACAGCTGCTTCAAGATGAATACAAAACCAAATATTTCTCCCATGTCGTGTTTTCTGAGTATACCACATGAGCACGTGATGTTGTGTGCGCTTACAGATTCGTCGTTCTGTGTAACATTACTCACAAGGAAGGAAATCAATTTGAAAAAAATCCATACCAGTGTCTCCGCAACAATAAATCATGCACATAATTAACAGCAAATGACATTTCCACCATGTCAGAACTTACTAGGACAAGCCATGGCACTGGTAAAGAAGCTGAGGGCATAATAAATCGTAAAATATTGTAAAATATAACACAAAAACATCCAGTCTCCTTCCCAGGGCCTCCTTGAAATATTCCTTCGGCAATGCATAGAATTCTGCTTTCCCACGTTCCACAATGCACGGGATTAAAGGTAAATGAAAAAATATCTCATCGCGTTGTTTGTGAACGCCCGGTTTTCTCATACCTGGCGTGGCTTTGAAAACTCTATGTGAATATCAATTCCAGGCCTAAGAAAAGCAGCGCATCAGGTCTCACTTTCCATTTATTGCAGAAAGATGGCTTCTTTTTTTGTCAGCTTCTATTAGCCCGGCCGGGGCAAGCCTGTAGAGGTGCTGTAGAGACGACAGACGCCTGATCATGAACCACAAATGAGGGTCGGGCGAAAACGTCTGTTGTTACACGGCGAAATGGCCGTTATTACCCGGTCAAGTACATTGGATGGCTCGTGAAAGATGGGAGACAAAACATGTGTAAGTCTCTCGAAAGAAACAAGTGGACTTGCGTGTAGTAATGAATTCGGGGGGAAAACTGCTCTTTCCACGAAACTGACATGATGTTATTGGTGCTGCTGTTGTTGTCGCCGCTCTGTTTATGTTGTTGTTGCGGTGCTTCTACTACCGTATTGTAGTCTCTTGCCGGCGTAAATGCTGTACCGGTACTACAACGCGGCCTACTGCATTCATACAATTATTACCTAGGAAAAGTAGTCCATAGTATAAATAATATTGTCTCCATCGCTTCAAGTCATTGTTTTGGAATGTTCACAGCTTCCAGACCATTCTGACATCTGAATACGCTAACCTTACTGTCGTCATCACAGTATAAAACATATGTTTCGGTGGGTGACACCATGATAGGAGAAGACTGTACATTTCCCACAAAGCACTGTCATAGCAAGCGTATCAAATTACAACGTGAGCCTTCTCTTTGACACCAGACACGTGTAATCATACGCGCTCTGTGTCTCAGACAAGATCAATTTTGCAATTCGAACACAGACGTTAACTAGTCAGGACGGAAAGTATTGTGGCAGTCAATGAGGCTGGAAGAAGATTTGGAAGGGAGAGGGGAGGGGTGATTAGTGTCACATGATTTAATCTATCTCCAATAATTTTTCTTTAGTATGAATTGGAGAGATTGAGAAAGATTCATATTTCCATTCCGTGCAGTTACAATATCGCCGTTCGTGCCATAATATGTTTACCTAACACCGGTAAAACAGTCTATTAAATAGCTTGATAACAGAGACTGTATTGCTCGCTGTGTCGGGATCCTTGTCAGGCCTGTTGATATTAGATCGATGGCTTGCGCCGACAGTCACGAATGCGCAAATACGAGTACTCGGAGGGATATGCAAACAACCTGCTGCGATTCCCTATCCCAATGAAGGTTTGCCACGTTGAGCCCCCCCCCCCCTCTCTCCACCCTACCCACCCGACCCAAAAAAGGCGCCAGGGCTCCCATCTTGTTTCGCCAAGTTCTAAACAAATTCATGAGATCCATCAGTCTGATGCTTAGAGTTGAGGGGAAAAAACACAAAAAATCGTCTAGTGAATTGTCCATCATGAAGCTCACATCATTAAAATTTGAATATTATCGTACTGTACTTTCATAGCACATGTACGAGGACTATAAAATTATAGGATGATGAAAACAATCAACAATGTATTTTGTCCTAATGATATTTTACAGTAAATTTAGGTAAATGGTTTTAGCATTTACATGTACTTCCCTGTGCTTTGTTATTAGAATATTAATTTTGAAAATCAGAACATTTCAAAATTCAGATAGAAGAGATGAAGCCTCTATGATACAGTTTTAAGACACAGGAAAATGATATGTCTAAGCAAAGAGCAATACCATGCAGGCCAGTACACCTTGGTGATTAACGTCAACTTGCTTTTAATTTTTCCTGCATACTCCTGAATTTGAAGGAAGGCTGTGGCATTGAAACTGTAATTCAAGCATATTTCTGACATATTTCAAACTTATCTCCTTTCTATTCCAGGGACAAAGAGGGCTAAAGTCATGCTATTTCTACTTCAACGCCTTTTCATTTTGTCTCCACCACACATGAAAGAATGTCTTTAGAAAAGTACAGAAATAACCCTGCTCCTCTTCAGTTCAATTTCCATTACCTGCCCCTGTAGTTTCACCGATCTTTGAGTATATTCTGGCGCGTCCGAACTGTTTACCTTACACTGTGTGACATACGGCGTAAGCGCAACTGATTCAAAATCTCGCAACTGATTCAAAATCTCCCTTAACTAAATAGCTCTCGGGGAATTTGATCTAATCATTTCCCCCACGATACAGACTATTGATCTTTCACCTTCTATTCTGGAAAAGTTTGTTAAAGATTACTCCGGTTTCCTCTGAAACAGCTATCGACAAGGTGTCATATATGCACGCGAGATGTATCCTTCACAAAATTAATATGTATTTAATTAATAATACACAACAGCTATATTTATTTGTGAGAAGTAATGATACACGCTATGGCTTGGTAAACTACCATAGACTGCCTCAAGAATTCACTGACTCAAAATCTGGGATATATACAAAAACACTGAAATGTTCAGAAACATCTGAAAACACACATTTTTCACTGATGGAAAGTAACCACAGCTGTTTCTGACCATTTCCCCGTGTTTAGTATGTTCTCGTATTGGCGAAGCGAGTGTGAGGTGAACAATGACTGTAAAGCGCTCAAAGTTTGCATGTGACGGGATGAAGCGCTGCTAATGTTACTTATTATTATTAATAACACGACTCAATTTGAAAATGTTACAATTCAATAACCTTAGCTTGATAGAATGTTTCTATAAACCGAAGTCCCAGCTATACACTTAAGGATAACGTGAACATAATCTGCTGGTGAAAAACAGTTATAATCTGACTGAACTATTTGGCCTGCAGAGACAGACATAAAATCTTGTTTGATTTCGATTCAAGGAGCTTAGTATAAGCTCTTTATAGGTGCCATAAAATGGTTTCGTCCTTGTTATATATAGTTTCAATAGGTTGTTTACAGAAGTTTTATTACGGGTGAGTGGTAATCTTTCTAGCAATATCCGGTTCATTTTTGGTCACTTATCTTGAAGTTAGAGTGACATATTATTTTGACTTGTCCTTTTTTTTTTCCGAAGCTATAGTTAGAACGTTTGGCTACAAACTGCGAAGTGATTGCCAACCTACAGTCGCATTAAATCAAAAACTTTAATCTTTACACCAACAACAAAAAAACTGTTAATCTGACAATGTCGAGTTACCATAGAAAATCCGGTTTTGCCCGTCAGAAGAAAGGGATTTTAAAATGCCGGTTGACTGTCCTGGGATTCCAGCGTCAAACCTATCATTTGACTGACACTTTCATCGAGCGGACGGAGCCTGTCCTGGGTCATTTTACAAAGAGCTCTGTCTTCCACTGGCGTGTTTGTCTTTCCTTCAACGTGTGTGCAATTATTTTATAAAGTATGAGCATACAGCCTTTTTGTAATTTTGAAGCTAGAGCCACGAACTAGTTTCAGAACTTATTTTTCTCTCTTTTTTCATGGCTTTCAACGTAAAAGAAAAAATCTTTAGACTTCACCACCATCTAACAATATTATACATTTCTATGATACTATTTAAAACTTATTCATTTGAATTATGTTTTAATGGCTGAGAATTTTGTTCTGTGAACGCACATTTTTGTGTCCCATTCGTAACATTTCGCCCCAACCCTCTTACAAACTAACGGGCCGCGCGCACTATCCTGTTTCGCCTGCTGCACGGCATGCAAACGCAGATTTTTGCTTGCTTGGCAAAGACTTTACCGTGCTGCACGCCACGCGAAAGATTGCTTGCATTGAACGGGTGGTTAATTTTAACACAGTCCGATCAGTGAGCAAATTTTGCGGAATATTCCTTACCTCGGCCGTGTCTAATTGTACACTCTATAGGGAATATTGCCCGAAATTATATTTTATTTCTACATGCCAGATTGCAGACACATCCGTTCCCCAGTTTTCTAGGCCATCCATGACAATGGGTTTTCTTGTATTTTTATAACAATAGTTAATCATTAAGCCTAGTCAGTGTTCCACAGAAGCTTTGTGGGATTTCGTTCATCAGGAAATATTTTAAACTATACCAAACTGTCTGCAAAAAATGGAAGAACGCTTGATAATTCCATGAAATATAAAACACATTCCTCGGCATCAACTACAGAGTAATTGCTTTATTTAATCTGATCTATAGACTAATGTGATCCACTATTCATAATGTTAAATATTCACCCAGTAGTTCGAATTTCACAAGAATATTCATAGAAATGATAACACTCCAATTTGAAGAAAACACAGCCCAAGACTGGACACACATATGTAGCCTATTTCACTGTATTTGCCTGAGCTCCAAGATCTTACTGATTTATCTCCTAGCGAAGCTGAAAGTGTTGGGACATCAAACGTGAGCCCCCAAGGGACGTGAGGGGACAATGTTGATGAGCCAGTGAATGCTCACACGCATTCTGCTATTTGATCTCTTTATTCAAACACAGATGAGGATGAAAGGGTAAAGTAATCACTTGAAAAGAATCGTATAGCAGTAATCCACAGTCTATTCCTTCAAAAGGTTGGGTTTGCCAAATCCATGCCATACCTTTCTTAAAAGTTTGACAGCTTGGAGACTTAAACAATTATAGTTCTGATACAAAGTTAATTAACTGCTAATTAACTCTATTCGTGCTAAGGCAGAATCACTCTGCCCTGCCGGGTGTTTTTGAACTGCAAGTGCATATTATATGAATTTGATATTTGAAGCTTAGATTTAGTCGGAAAAACCCAGCAAAGTAAACGGGTCTGGCTAGCTGATTCGATGGTCCCTGACACCACCGCTTTGGGGAAATTAGCCCATATAATCCACTAGGGGCAGTAACAGGGTTAAAGTGGAGTTCTTTTGCCTACCGGTGGTGCCCAATACAAAACGCGGCTATTTCTCAGGTTATTTGGGACCTTCCCTTTTGTAGCGTCTCACGTGTTAGTCCGTACTCACAGTTTTTGAAAGCTACATGTATTGCCACAAATTTCGGATCAGCAGATTTTTTATCCCTTCTAAAAATAGTGAACTTTTTAAAGAGGGGTTCATTGGAGTTACCTTAGTTTTTTGTTTTTTTGTTGTTTTTTCTTTAACCGGTTACTGTATGAGTATATCCCATAAAGATATAGTCAGATATCTGATATTACTACTGAATCACATGTAAAATGCCGTTTCGAAATGGAATCGGTGCGTACTGATTCGCGAGCATGCAAAACATTCCTCATTCACGGCTATATTACTCTGTGTTAGTTTTTTAGAATATTTTTTTCCCCATAACCTAAAATAAAAACGGATGTATTGTACTTGGCCATAAAGCAAACATGCCTTTTCTTTGGTCAGGCATGAGGGTTCTGATCACTGCCAACGGAATGAAAAAGTAGCCAAAATTTGGAAACGCACTTAAGTACTTCTATGAGTAAAATGGCTTTTCTTTTGAAGTACTTGGTTTTGCAAAGGCTTCACTGTTACCTCTAAGGTAGCCGCTAATTGGTAGTGTTTCATTTTCTTATGCATCATCGCTGTTGTTGTTGTTGTTGTTGTTTGTATCTAGTTTTCTTTTGTTCTTTCCTTTCTCTTTTTCTTTCTTTTGTTATCATCTTCATTTTCTTCCTGTGTCCATCTATGCAGTTTTACTGCTGTATTTTATTGCAATTCAAGATCGCGTGACCATGCCTAGCATATCCTCTAAAGAATGAATACTCCTAAGCCTACATTTACGATCACTTAGACTGTGCACAGAAGGTCCCTCATTTGAGATTTAACAACCCAGAAATGGTAGAAGACAAAGGCTGAATTCTTTAAAACATGGAAATAGAACGACAACCCAATTCAAACCCTACCCCCGCCCCTAAAAACAAACAAACCAATATATCTTTTTTTCCTTTTAAATTTTGACATAAATTTGGAAGAAAAGTATTCAGGGATAAGGGCACTTCTTCCCTAAGGCCGGAAATTTGAGCACTATGAAAGAGGGTTTATCGGGGATCAAGTTTGTTTGTTGTTGTTTTTTTTTAAAATATTTTGGCCACCGGGGTAACCGGAAATTATGGTGGCAATGACGTCATGCCATAATGGAAGACTTTTCAAGTTCAACGTTTACAATTTGACTTAGTGACCAGGTCTGTCTTCCCTTAGACTTCATTGATGGTGACTCTAAAACATTTCCCCCTTGAACATCTCTGGAGAAACATCACTAAGAATTAATTTCTGTACCTACTCTTGACATTTACACTAAATCTTCTCTTCAGAGACAGAAAATGAATGCTCGTTTATCACTTTTATCAATGCAAAATTAATAGTTGTCAGTATTGAATTTTACATGTTCAGGTCTCTCTCCCTAATGTCCAAGCTCTGAGTAGTCTTAACAATGATCTCGGGGCAAGCAAGAGGAAGCAATTCACACAGCCACAATCCTGGAAATCAGAAAAATGCTGACAATTCGCTCACCACGGCGTCGAGAATTTATATGTGTGGGAAAAGAACGCACATATTCATAAACACTGAAAATTATCATGCCGTTTCATTAAAAATAAGCAAAAATACTGAAACTATCAGTGCCGTTTCACAAAAACAAAAAGGCAAAAATACTGAACATTTTTAATACTAATGCCGTTTCCACGGCCATGTCACATATGCCCAGTCACAACTTACTACACAATTTCTTGTTTAAACATCGGTTAGTTTTCCTATCTGCCACTATCAGCCTCTGTTTCGTCTAAAAGCACATAAAAATCAATCCATGATGAATGGTAATCCCGAAACAAAAACTTGATACATGAGCACTCAGGTTATTAAGATACAGAGTAACCTTTACAACGCTCGGCAGCGCTTCTAATGGTTTGTGTGGCAAGCTAACATGTTTGCCTGACTGCCCGGTTGATCTATGGCACATTCCAGATGGGCCAAACACCAGCAAACTGGCAACTCATCGCCACTACATTAATTAACTCCGGCCGGCTGGGAGAACCACATTATGGCAAAGCTCAGCCACTGACAGCTTCTTAACTTCACACACAAACTGCATGTCGAAAACAATAAGCACGTAGGTCTATTTAATAGATGTAAAAACATAATTACTGATAATTCCAACATGATGGCCGATGACAACGAATTCAGAGTCTAGACTTTCAGACAGAAAATTCGCGTTCAAAGCCATGCCTAAAATAAGAAATACCTGGGTCTATTTAATTAAAGTAAATCATTAATTACTGACAATTCCTACATGATAGTCGATGACAGAGAGTCCAGAAAGAAAATTCACTTCCAAAAGCTTTTGCCAAAGAATATCCATTCAAGTTGGGTCACTTTGAAATAAGAAAGTGACATCCGAGCATTCCAAACAAATCACTTCGGAAACACAATCCACACTCTGCCAACGCCAGGACCAAATCGCAGACAAAACAAAAATGTTATTTGAAGACTTTGTCCCCATGCAGAAAGTAATTTGTCTTTTGTCAGAAACAGACTGATTCATTTACATCATTCAAGCTTGTTTACCTCTATAACGTACAGATTCACTGGCTGCCTCGGGAAAAAGCCCCGTTGACACAATGTTGATATTCTGCGTCAGACCCAGACCCGTGTCAAGCTGTGAAGAGGATGGGGATAATAGTTTTATCTATAGACCCTCAGAGACCGATACTGTTTGTCTTTGCCTGGCTTGGCAAAGGTCACCAGATATATAGATACCGTAGACGGTAGAACGCCAATACTATCACTGTCTATAAATAAGCTTTGACAAGCTTGTAATGGGAAATACAGTACAGTCTTCACGCCGAGCTGCGGAGCTGTTCTATAAAAAGTCTGTGACATATCTGGATGTTCCGAACAGTGCAATTTACACACTGCAGATCTATCATGATAGTTACACCCATGTCTTAAATATCAGGATCTGGGAAAGTATTGATTCCAGTTGTCACGTGGTCTATGCTGGAGTTACTGATGTTGTCTCTTCTTTCTTCTTGTCTGAACTTCGCCGTCACGGCAACATTTTCATTTTCTCTAACCGGTTATAGAGACATTCAGTGTAAAAATTGCTGGCAGATTTTTTCCATGATTAGTTCAGAAAGCATCTAGTTCCGTCTTTCCATCTTCTCCCTGAACGGTAGCCTGGCCTTGAATGGATGTGGCAAATGTGTTTATCAAACTCTTATCTCAGACAGACGCAGATCTATGTTTCCGTCAAAATGTCATCACGATAAACCTTTTGAGCGCTGTTGTAGAAACACCTAAATTACAGTGTAGAAAGTCCTGAGTTAGAGATACCAAAAATCAATACATGCCAACACGACTGACTGTCGTAGTGGATCAAAATTACTACAGGAAAATCCAAGTTTCTATTCTTTTCTTTTTAACAACAAAATAACGATGCATTGTCTGTCTACACCCTAATGTAAACATCGGGATACACAGTCCTGTTTATTGTGTTTCGTCATTTGATGGGTCCCTTATTAAGTGATTACAGACTGTTTGACATGATCTATCTGAGATTCAATCTGAAATATCGAGCTAGAACAGTTGCGGCAAAGATATGGTGGTTTTGTCCAGAAGAAAGATACCAATAACTGCGTGAATAAGAAATTATTATTTAAATACGACTCAGGTTGTTTGTAGCTTGAAGAAAACCATTCAGTATACTTATTGTAGACGTTTGTATAACTACGCCGTCCTGAACTGGTAAAGTATAGAGGCCTTTGTATATGTGGGCAGGGCAGGCAAGGAAAAACCTCTGTGCTGAAACCCCTCGGGGGGAAAAAGGTAACAGATTGGTAGATGGGCCCAAACACAGACAGGCAAGCAGGTAGGGAGGCTAGATAGGTTGGTATGTAGGTATCATATCACTTCGTTCCTGTTGATGTCTTTTATTGTTCGTTTTTTTCACTTGACAAAGGCGAAAGCCGAAAATTGGTGTATTTTCTGTCTTCTCTTTAGTTTGCTTTGTATTGTTTGGGTTTTATTTCTCACGCGGGGCTTTGCAACATACAACCTTTTCTTTTTGCCCAATTATGACTTTGGTATGTAGGTAGTCAAGCAGTGTGTTGATGAGGTGAGTAGACAGATGAACGACAGCTCAGATAACATCAACAGACTGCCAAGTAGACACACAGAATATAGCTCACTTTTATCATCTTGATAAATACCCGTTCGTTAGACCCAGTCAACGTAATCGGTACGAGAACAGAGAGGGGAGGGGAGATGAGGAAGAATATAAAATCGAAAGAGATGGGGAACCAAGATAAAAGACAGAAATAGAGATAAAATTATCTTGCGACATCCCCGACAACACAAACAGAGAGAACAGAGAGATCACTGTGTTCAAGTAGGCACTACTGTTATTATTCTTCGATTTTCTTAGCAAATCGATGAGTAATTAGTCCAATGTCGAAGCGATGCTTCTAGCCGTAGGCTCACTACCTTACTCCAATGTCAAAGTGATACTTCTAGCCGAGATTTACTCCAATGTCAAAGTGATACTTCTAGCCGAGATTTGCTCCAATGTCAAAAGTGATACTTCTAGCCGAGATTTACTCCAATGTCAAAGTGATACTTCTAGCCGAGATTTGCTCCAATGTCAAAAGTGATACTTCTAGCCGAGATTTACTCCAATGTCCAAAGTGATACTTCTAGCCGAGATTTGCTCCAATGTCCAAAGTGATACTTCTAGCCGAGATTTACTCCAATGTCAAAGTGATACTTCTAGCCGAGATTTACTCCAATGTCAAAGTGATACTTCTAGCCGAGATTTACTCCAATGTCAAAGTGATACTTCTACCCGTGATTTACTCCAATGTCAAAAGTGCTGCCCCTACCCGTGACTTGCTCCAATGTCAAAGTGACGCCTCTACCCGTGACTTGCTCCAATGTCAAAGTGACGCCTCTACCCGTGACTTGCTCCAATGTCAAAGTGACGCCTCCAGCCTCCAGTCCAGTGACAAAGTGATACCTCTACTCCTGATTTACTCCATGTCAAAGTGATGCTTCTTGCCGCTGACTGTACTATCCAAGGCCCATAGTGCACTGAATCAAAGCTGTATGCCTCGGTTTTGTAGACAATACTACTAGCCATACACTAACTTAACTGCATGTATCTTTAACACTCTTTATACCTATGGTGTTCTCAAGTGTCCCTGCTATACACACAGAAACTTGAGGGTGAGATGGTCTAGTTGCAAGATGCTCGCCTCTTACGCCGAAGGTAGTGGATTCGGTCCCCGATCGGTGAAGGCATGTTGGAAGTTTGTTGGGGGGGGGGGGGGATTCCTGTCCCTGATCTTATGGTAGGTAGGATCAAGTACCTAGTCTTCTCGGGTAAGGACGAAACACTCGGATGGCCCGTGTGCATTTTGCGCACGTTAAAGATACCCAGGCAGTTGAAAGACGAGAAGAGCAGGCGGAACAAAGCCAACGCCCCGGCAAAATCCTAAAAAAACGAATCACTACCACAAAAACACACAGAAAGAAGAGCAAGAAAAAAAAACCAAACATGAAAAGCGAAGTGCAAATGCCAAAAGCAGCGAAACCTCCTAAAATAAAGAGCTAAACACAAACAGAGAAACATGCGGTATTTAATAACATTGTCAATGCTTTATCGATGCTCCACTCGCGCTTTCGTGTAATCGTTAGACATGCACGCACACAATGCACAGTACAGAACCTCGAAATCTGCTTGGTGCCAACGCAAGTAGGTTTTAACCTAAATGTCATGCATACATGTGTACTGCTGAGTAAAAATCTACATGATGCAATACAATACCACCACAGATAAATATAGAACTGTCTGTCTATTTTGGTGAGAACTCGCTGAACCAGGGTCACAGAGAACACAATTGTACCCATTTTAGTGCTGCTCACGGATGTAGTCTAGGTAAAAACACAGAACCAGAACCTGTTTGATGTCAGTTCATTGAGGACAATTTTCCAAGCTTCCGTGTCCCCTCTATGCTCTACCTCGATATTTCATCTATGAATTCATCCCTCTGTCCTCTAAGAATCTATCTCTATCCGTTCTGTTGTTTTTGTTTGTTTTATCACTTGGCCTTCTCTCTATTTATTTTTCGCTTCAGTAACTAATTCTCCGAATTCTTTCTATTTTTCTTTTTTTTTCTGTCTTTCTTTCTCTCTGTCTCTCTTTCTTTTTCTTTTTTTTCTGTCTTCTCTCTCTCTCTCTCTCTCTGGCTCTCTCTCTCTCTCTCTTTCTCTCTCTCTTTCTCTTTCTTCCGTTCTCTCTCTTTCTTTCTTTGCCTTCTTTCTTTCTGTTTTTCTTTCTTTCTGTCTTCCGTTCTTTCTTTCTTCTCTCTTTCTTTCTTTCTTCCGTTCTCTCTCTCTTTCTTTCTTCCTTTCCTTTATCTTTTCTCTCTCTCTCTTTGTCTTTTCTTTCATCCGTTCTCTCTTTCTTCCATCTTCTCTCTCTCTCTTTTTTTCTCCGTTCTCTCTTTCTTTCTTGCTTTCTTTCTTTCTTTACCTCTTTCTTTCTTTCTTTCTTTCTCCCTTCACTCAGTCTATCTCTCCCTTTCCTCTTTTTTTTCTTGTCTTTTTTTTTTCTTCATACGTTCTTTATGCCACTCTTTATCTCAGACTTAGTCTGGTTTCTGTCTGTGAGTCCGTCTCTTCTGTATTCCCATGCCCACACTTCCTCAATTTCTGTCTATCCCAACCATTGATTGATGTAGATTTCCTCAAGCTTCGGATTCTGATCTACTTCACCATGCACGCACGATCCCTAATGTGATATATGGCCCGGAACTTCCTGGGGTCGGATGCCAGTGCTTATTGTGGTCATTATAAACAGGTCTTTGTGTCCTGTCAAGGCCAAATGCCAGTGATCATTGGTGTCGTTATACACAGATTTCTGTCCTGTCAGGGTCGAATGATGATGTGGTCAGTATATACAAGTTTCTGTCCTGTCAGGGTCGAATGATGATTGTGGTCATTATATAGAGGCCTCTGTCCTGTCGGGGTCAAAGGATGATGTGGTCATTATACATTTAAAAGTTTCCGTCCTGTCAGGGTTGAACGATGGTGTGATCATTATACACAGGTTTCTGTCCTGGCAGGGTCGAATGATGATGTGGTGTTTATACATGTTTCTGTCCTGTCAGGGTCAACGATGGTGTGGTCATTATACACAGGTTTTTGTCCTGTCAAGGTCGAATGATGATGTGGTCATTATATTGGGGCCTCTGTCCTGTCGGGGTCGAATGATGATGTGATCATTATACACAGGCTTCTGTCGGTCAGGGTCGAATGGGATGAGTGTGGTCATTATACATAGGTTTCTGTCCTATCGGGGTCGAATGATGGTGTGGTCATATACACAGGTTTCTACCTTGTCAGGGTTGAATGACGATGTGGCCATTATATTATGTAAGCCTCTATACGGCCAATATCTAATGCGGGAGATTACTGCCGTCATTATATACAGTATTACGTCTTTCTACTGAGATAATGCAAGTATCAGGTCAGCTTAGCCAGTTCTACCTGCCACGATCTCACCTCCAGAGCCAGTTACCTGGCGCTATAAACAGCTGTACATCAATGGCCGGCTTTGTGAGCCAGTATTTAACAAGAAAAACCAGCTAAGTCCAAAATGTCTCTTATAAATTCGAGTTTTACCCCCACTTCACAACACACATTACCAGTATCCTAAGACCATTTTTATATTAAACAATAAATGTAACCTCATGGATATTTGCGCGTATCAAGTTTTAGAAACTTTTTTCTTCACCTGTAAAATTGTTCGCAGCGCAGTTAGGCGGTTTTGTTTGGCAGCTGACGATTTTTATTATGTCTCGTCAGGGTCGAGTATCAGTGATTATTGTGGTCATTATATACAGGTCTCTGTCCCGTCACACTAAAATGCCAGTGATTATTGTTGTCATTATTATGTAACAGCCTACTGCACTGTCATGGCCAAATGCCGGTAAGGATGGTTCTGGTCATTATATACAGGTGTCTATCCTGTCAAACAGGAATGTCTGTGCTTATTGTGGTCATTATTGTATAACAGGTTGCTTCCATGTCAAGGGCCGAATGCCAGTAATGATGATTGTGGTCATTATATAGAGGTGTCTATCCTGTCAGCTAACACAGCAAATTATTAACCTTGTGATGGTGGTCAACAATGAGGTGTTTAAAAAAGAAATCAGGGAGTAAAAAATATAGACATAGCCTTGTTGTTAGAACGTGATTCTTTGGACACAAGGCAAGGCTTGTAAAATACAGCAAAGGCTGTTGTTATTATAAGAACGTACGCACCCCAAAGGTTTTGCGCAGGAGGCTCGTACGCATACATACCTATCCCTAACCCCGTCCTTATCCTCAACCCTAAATCTTATCGAATCCCTAACACTGCCCCTTTCCCATTCAACCAAAAAAACAGGAGGAAAACAAAAAGAAAATCTTAAGAAGAATAATTAATTAAGGCTGTTAAGAGTATTTCGGGAGGAGCTCTCTAGTTCTGGAGTCACAAAAGGCTTTAAAACACGTACCCCTAGTGCAAAAAAACAACAACAAAAAAAACTTGGAGGACATACGTGCTTGTAACAACAATCTACCGTAAATTACTGATAAATACCGCCTCACAAAGTTGGAAAACATCAGAGATTAGATCTTGTCTCAGAGTTTTCTTTGAAATTGGCAAAAAATCTTATGAAGCGTACGGGTATGAAGAGCAGAGGAATTCTTCCATAGCCTGATGACATCTCATTTTATTCAACTTTTTCATATTATTATGCGAAATGATCCCTCCGTACCCTACAACTCTAATTCCACCGGTGGGGTCTCAGACCGGTCTAAAGCCGTGTTTTCATATTGTACGGAACAAGGGAGCGGAAATGTCAAAATTCCACCAAGTAGTAAAAGAAAGAGTGTTTCAATGTGTACGGAAATGGCTTTTCCGTACATGATAATGAAAACATTCTTTCTATTTCACTACCACAATGGTTTTTGACGTTTCCCTTAACGTTTCCGTTTCCGTACACATGAGAACACACCTTAAAGCAGCCACTGATCTCAGATAATGCTTTTCAGAATTTATCTGCAAACATGTACAGTTTTTGTTCTTAAATCTAAGCTTGACGTGGGTCAATAATTCAAAACATCGGTATCGCCCACTGCTGATTAAGAAGATAAATGCGCCCACTGGGGATGCCACACTCTCGCCCTTCTCGTAGTTTTTCTTTTTTGTCGCCTCTGGACAAGATCGATTGCTGCAGTTCACGGAACTGAGAGCAAATTGTTCGTGATTAGCCCTGCTAACAATTCTCATGTGGGATATCACGGCTGGGCAAATAAATACTCGTAATCGAGTTTGTGGTTCTCACTGAGTAATTTCTTGTTTTTGTTTGATGCTAAAGACGATCTGAAGACAAATATGGAAATGATGAACAATTAAACTGAAAACCAGTTATCTTATTAAACATTTATCATAAGGTCCATTACAGACAGGAAAATCTCGCTTCCTTGAAGATTGTTTACAGTTAAGGCACTGACATATTAATTGGTTTCTTTTGTCGATTACGATGTGGATAAGATCGTCCATGGCAGTTACTCTTCGTGCATTCAGGCATGGCACCTGAAGAATCAGCACGCAATGATGAGATGAGAGGTGTGAGATGGCCAGAGATGGAAAGGGGTATACGGTAGAGTGATGGGTGTTTACAGCTTACATAAGGACACTAATGCACTTCTAAACACGTACACTTCCGCAATGCACACACACACACACACACACACACACACACACACACACACACACACACACATGCGCGCGCACAGTCACTGGCAATCAAGCAGAGGCGTGGACAAAAAGTTCGCATCTTAACACGCTCTCAACATCCGTTTTTGTTGAGAGTTTTTCGTTCTCCTTTTCTTGTCGTTGCTATTTTTGCTTGTTTGTTTATGTTTCCTTGTTTTCATGACTCATCCTTCTCTCCTATCATTCTACTATATTCTGTCTATCCTCTTGCTTCCTCCCCCCACAATGTGTCCGTTACCATGTCGATGTACGTACTCAAAACTCAAACTCAAATCCAAACGCATTCAAACAGGTGAATCACAACAGCACAGAGTACCGGTACAATTATTAAAACAATTTAAGAGAAAATGAGTATTAGGCGAACCAAGGTTGTAGTGCCTAGTTAGTGCTCAGGAAAGCAAAGCGGGAGTGAAAGAAGGAAGAAAGAAAAATGCCTCATACTTATTTTCTCTCAAACTGTTATCATAGTGCTCTGCCTCATCCCGAGCTTCTGCTTACCTATATTGACTTCTGTACAATTAAAACAGAAATACAGAAAAAGCATTTGACACAGTGTGTCGTGAAGGCCTCTGGAAAATCTTGGCGAAGTTTGGGTGTCCACCCGAATTCATCACAATAGTGCGCCAGTTTCATGATGGCATGCAAGCTGCAGTCAAAAGCAACGGCAGTGTTTCAGAGCCCTTTGCTGTCACAAATGGGGTAAAACAGGGTTGTGTCTTAGCCCCAACTCTGTTCAGCATCATGTTCTCTGCAATGCTACAAGAAGCCTTTAGCTCTCCTCATCAAGGGGTAAGCATCAAGTACCGAACTGATGGCAGTCTATTCAACCTCAGGAGACTTCAGGCAAAAACCAAAACCAAAAGTACTCAAGTCTGTGACCTACTATTTGCTGATGATTGTGCACTTCTGGCACACGATGAGGATAGCATGCAAAACTGTGTTGATAAGTTCTCTAGTGCCTGTGACAACTTTGGCCTCACAATAAGCACAAAGAAGACGGAAGTGCTCCATCAGCCTACTCCAGACGACAAGTATCCTGTGACCCCAAATATCAAAGTCCATGACAGTCTTCTGAAGGTGTCGGAGAACTTCACCTATCTTGGCAGTACACTGTCTTCCGCGGCTCGTGTTGATACTGAAATTCTCTCAAGAATCAGCAAAGCCAGCTCTGCATTTGGCAGGCTTCGAAAGAGAGTGTGGGATGTTGCCGGCATTCGCACAGACACTAAGCTGAAAGTGTACAATGCTGTGGTCCTTCCCACCCTACTCTATGGGGCTGAAACCTGGACAGTGTACCAATCGCATGCCAGAAAGCTAAATCACTTTCATCTGGCCTGCCTTAGAAAGATCCTAAGGATCAAATGGCAGGATAAAATTCCAGACACTGAGGTCCTCAATCGTGCCAAGGAATTGAGCATCTTCTGCCACCTGAAAAAAATTCAGCTACGTTGGGCAGGACATGTTGTCAGAATGCCCGACTCCAGACTCCCTAAGCAAATCTTCTTCTCTGAGCTCTCCAATGGAACGAGGAATGTTGGGGCCCCAAAGAGACGTTACAAAGACACTCTCAAGCAATCACTGAAGGCCTTTGCCATTGATGTGAGTGAGTGGGAAAAGCTCTCGCTTGATCGTGCAAATTGGAGGGCGGCCCTTACCAGAGGCAGCAAAGCATGGGAAGCTGACAGAGTCCAGCAGGCTATCAAAAAAAGAGAACGGCGCAAGAAAAGGCCCAGTGGTACTGAACCAACGGAGCACTTTTGTCATTTATGCGGAAGGGTCTGTAGGGCAAAAATAGGACTTATCAGTCACATGAGAAGCCATAAGTCATGAAAGAACAGTCTTTCCATTCTGTCCTCTGTGTCCTTTAGTTCTCTTTATTGTCCATGTGTTGAAATTCTCAACAATTTCTGTTCTTTATTCCTCTGGTGTTGTTAAGGTCATCATCATACCTGATGGACGAACTATTATTATTACAATTAAAACACGTACAGCTGAAGATTTTCACGGGAATTCTTCAATTTCACGCACACTTGTTTTCTCCTTGCCGGCATTGCTACTGCTCGTGGGAGACCTGCAGCAATGACAGGAATGATCCCGTGCAATGATCACCCACCGACTGGGAGCAGATGAAGGCACTGAGGTGCCGCCCATAACAAGAATATTGAAGGCGAGATACCAACGGGGCGAGGGTAGAAGGTGCGACAAGGCGGGGCGTACCCGACAAATGGAACCAATTGGCCACATGGACAACGTGTAGAATAACCCTTCAATGGATTTTAGAGCGGGGAGAGGGGCATTTATGGGGATGTTCGATGTGCTAGGATTCTGATTCCCATAAATCAATCAATCAATCAATCAATCAATCTATCTTTCTATCTATCTATCTATCTATCCATATATCTATCTATCTATCTATCTATCTATCTATCTATCTATCTATCTATCTATCTATCCATCCATCCATCCATCCATCCAGCCATCCATCCATCCATCCATCCATCCATCTATCTATCTATCTATCAATCAATCAATCAATCAATCAATCAATCAATCAATCAGTCTGTCTATCTATCTATCTATCTATCTATCAATCAATCAATCAATCAATCAATCAATCAATCAGTCTGTCTATCTATCTATCTATCTATCTATCTATCTATCTATCTATCAATCAATTAATCAATCTATCTATCTATCTATCAATTAATCTATCAATCAATCAATCAATCAATCAATCAATCTATCTATCTATCTATCTATCTATCTATCTGTCTGTCTGTCTGTCCGTCTGTCTGTCTATCAATCAATCAATCAATCAATCAATCAATCTATCAATCTATCTATCTATCTATCTATCTATCTATCAAACTCTTGTATTGTCATTGTTGAAAGATCAGTAGGATAAACCAGGTCCCGTACACACAGTTCACCATTATGTCCTGCTGTAGTCGAATGCCATTACAAGTCTGACATTAATCAGTGCCAGATACCATCACAATAACAAGTTTCTTTCTTTTTTTTTTGGAATACGCATTGATAGTAACCCATCAGGAGTCAGGGATAGCTTCAGCCAATTACTAGCAGATTCCCAAGCTTTCCGTACGTCCGCCATCAATTTTTGCTAATGTGACGGCCGTACCGACACCGATTCTTGTCGTTTTTTTTATGACTGTGTATTAATATTTTCGCGTCGTAGTCAGTGCCCATGACTCCTCTCTCATGTAGCCTCATTGTAAGGCACTGAAAAGAGATAAAGAATCCTAAAACATGCTCGAACAGTACAGCCTTTTTGCATTAATATAGTAGTCTTGTCCACAGCATCCGCTCCGCTCCGCTATTTTACTGAAAATGACGTATGACAAAGAAAAGCACTCTTTGCCTCTATAGCGGTGACGAGCGGAGCGGAACGGATGCTGTGGAATGTATACAGAGGCAAAGAGGGTTTAACTTTGTCACACGTCATTTTCCGTAAAATAACGGAGCGGAACGGATGCTGCGGGTATCACCAATTGAAGCTGATACGCATACCTTCTTTGTCAGTTTTGGGTGGATGTTCCACTTAAACCTTTTGAGAGGGTGGCTCCAAGTACTATTCCACAGTACTGCGTTTCGGGCACTGTTTGCCAGTGCAAGTATGGATAGCAAAAGAGAGACAGGAGAAATAGAATGAGTAGATCACAGTGGGATTTCTGAAGAAATGATTCCTGACTTGGACATCTGTACGCTTGGGAATTACAGATTGCGTAACTTTTCTCATTATGGCCTGCGAAATACAAAGTTTAATTGGCTGAGAATTCAGAATAATTGCATGCTCTTCGCTTTCTTCTGTGATATAATTATCCTGCTCCTCTTTACAACCGTCCGGGACAAAAACGAAACAACAATATCCGCATGTCACTATCATTATCGCGGAGCCATCATTTCTTACCTGTCTAGGGCTGTTTATCTATCCTTTCAGCCATTGACCAAATGTATGTCTATCTATCTATCTATCTATCTATCTATCTATCTATCTATCTATCTATCTATCTATCTATCTATCTCTCTGTCTATCTATCTATCTATCTATCTATCTGTCTGTCAGTCTGTCTATATATCTATCTATCGGTCTGTCTGGTTGTGTGCCTATCTGTCTATCTATCTATCTATCTATCTATCTATCTATCTATCTATCTATCTATCTATCTATCTATCTATCTATCTATCTATCTATCTATCTATCTATCTATCTGTCTGTCTATATGTCTATCTATCTATCTATCCGTTTGTCTGTCTGTCTGTCTATCTGTTTATCTTATCTATCTATCTATCTATCTATCTATCTATCTATCTATCTATCTATCTATCTATCTATCTATCTATCTATCTATCTATCTATTCCCTGAAATAAAACATGCTGTCCCCCCCCCCCTCCATCTTCCCCATACAAACTAAACATGAACTCAATCCCAGCCTCCCAGAGACTCACAGAGGTATTCTTGCTCACCCGCTGTGCATGCAGGTACACCATGCGCTTTCTCTGGACCATCGACCAAACAGACGTTTATCGAACGTACAAACAAAGATCAGATAGCGCTTAAATATCAGACAGAGGTGATATAAATGTATACCCTGCTATACCTTGACCTTTCTCATAGAAATGCCATTTACCCCATACTTGCTCGAGTAGTTGGTAGGCGTTTCTTCTGGTAAGGTCTCCTTCTATCCTATCATTCTGCTGTATTCTATCTATCGTCTTGATTCTTCCTAAAACAATAAAGGTCTTTATCGTGTCGAGGTACTCTCTCAAAATTCAAACTCAAATCACAAGCCTGCGAAAGCGCAAGTGTCTAACTATCTGAGTTAGCGCACGCAAACCGCAACCAGTGCTATACAGCGATAGGTCACTTGGCGATCCGTAATTAAATCAACCTACTCGCTAAAACCGTCACTAAATTATCGCAATTTGCATCTCAATTAGCTTAATTAACATCCACCAGCACATTGTAATATTTTGTATATGGTGCATGCATCCATTCAGTTTTTTGTTGCTGTTTTTTTTTACCAGCTGCTTAAACTGAATAGTAAATCCCGTCAGGTCATAATGAAAAGACCAAAAGTGGTTCGAGGACAGCCGACAACACAGAATTCAGCAATTGACAATTCTGGGATAAAAAAGACTTTAATTGGGTCCGATCCCCAGGATAGTCCTTATAGACAGCTGTGTATTTATTTACTTGACCATTATCTGGATATATACTAACTTTGAAATTCATACTTATTTATTTGCTGAACTAACCAACCACTTTGAACTCTTTACGTATTTATGTCCGAACTTACCTATAAGGGTACCTTTTTAAATTAGGTTTTTTTTTTTTTTTTTGCTTCTCCAATTTCTTTTAATTATACAAATATACCAATCCTATTTAGTGACCACTATTCACTGAGTCATGCACAAAATGAATACATTCCAAATCGCATTTGAATCTGAGCCCAAAAAGAAAAAGAAAAAAAACCATCCACCTTGCTGACAGTAAGAAATCGGTCATTCAAAAATGAGTCTGTCTCCAAATTCGATCTTACAAGTACACTCTACCGTTATTTCTTGGCTCCCCGGAAAGTCACCTTCGGCCGAATTTGATAAGGGTCTCAGTTTTGACACTCGGAAATTACGGAATAATAATATAGTTCTTTTCGACTTTTTTCCTTTCCGACCAATTGTTAGGGGACCGTAGTAGTTTACATAGTAAGCTATAACCGAAAAGTGAACACAACTCAGTATTTTCTCTATTCGGCTTTGTCATTGGTCCACGGTCCCCTAGCGATAGCCGGGCTTCAGACAAACAGTTCCAAGCAGAATAGAGATAAGGTGCTGTAATAGCTTGAGGGTAGGGCCTAGTTGTGTAGCAAATAATCCATCTTTCTCCTTCACACTCTGCCACCGCCTCCCCTCTCCACTTCCCTGATCTCTCTCTCTGTCTCTGTCTCTCTTTCTCTCTCTGTCTCTCTTTCTCTCACTCTCTCTCTCTCTCTCTCTCTCTCTCTCTCTCTCTCTCTCTCTCTCTCTCTCTCTCTCTCTCTCTCTCTCTCTCTCTCAAACACACACAACGTCGTTTTCTTTGGGATCCAATTCTTGTCTAGAGGCTTAAGAAATGAGAAATCCACCCCTAGCCAAGGCCGTGAAGAACAGAGACAAGAGAGAAAAATAAACAGATTCCAAAGGCGTCTCCAGAAAGGGGATTTGCCAAAGGAGGTAATAGGCTTCCACACATCATTCTTCATGAACGTCAAGACTTTGCCCAAGATTTACGTAGGGTTGCAATTTCTTTTCACCCCTTTTCTCCGGAAATGTCTGCGAAGAAACTTTCTGAAGGACACAGACACTAATAAGCTTTTTGAGTGAACACCCTGTGAGTTTGAACTGACCTTATAGTTTGACTTCAGGTAACCTCTGGCTACGCTTTGCAAAGGACAGCGTACTTGAGGTTACATTAAATAATAACGAGAGATTAAAAGGGACATGAACTTTTCTTACCCCCTGAGGGATGTTTGACTTACAAGGTTTACATTAATAACGGTTTCAGTTCAGACACGAACTTCTTCCCAGGGGATAACTTACAAAAATCACATGACTGAGTTAAAATGGGTAATCTAAAAAAAATAAAATAAATTTTTAAAATATTGCTACAGCAAGAACAATAAAATGCTCCATCTCAAAAAGGCCAACAAATACGCATACACGAACACTAGACACACACACACACACAGATTTCCACATTAGCATAGCACCGCAAACGCTCTCTCTTACACACACACACAAACACACACACACACTACCTCTTGCGGAACAACGAACTACAAAAAAAGATCCATACTTCTACGTTATAAACCGCTGACCCAATAATTAGGTCCTTTTTTCGGCGATCAGGCCAAGACAGTGTACGGTGATATTTACAGGAACTAGACACACACAATAATGTGAGGTTTTTCTTAATCTCTGCAATGTTTACCCGGTCTGTCAAACCTTCGCCGTACGTTGCAGGTGTAATAGACCCAGAAGCAATTAAAAACCTTTGTAATTATCATTTTTCTTGGATTTTTTATCTTGAAATTCCAGGTATTCCCCAATGGTGTCATTATCCATCTCCCATACTTTAATTTTTTTTTAATATCCATATAGGCACTCACCAACGCAAACACTATTCTTAGCCGTACGTCTTGGGGTCTCACAGACACTATACTTCTAAAGAGGATTTTATTGTAGGATTTTATTGTCATACCTTTAGCCGTACGTCATGTGGTCTCAGGTACACCACAATCCTAAAGAGGATTTTATTATTATATTCCTAACCGTACGTTCTGAGTCTGACCGGCAGCATACCATACGGCATCCAAATAAATTGTTCTTTAGGAGTGTGGTATCCATTAGACACCACCACGACGTACGCTATGAATAGTTATTAGCGTCGTACGGCGTTTTCACCGTCATTTCCACTGTTTAAGACTGGGCGATACTAACACTTTTTCCGTGTCGCGGTTCCAGGTTCCTCCACCATAACTTCCCGTTATAAAAATAAATACAATAAGAAACAGGAATCCTCCCCCAAATTTCCACATTTATGCACCAATGTGCACGCGTGCACCCACAAATACATACACAAGCTTACTCTTCAGAGGTAAATGTCACGCCGCGCAGTAGGTCTGCACTCATACCACAGGTATCTGCAGGTGTTCAGATGGACTAGTGTTGATAAAAAAGAATTTCTGAATCTGTATTTTCTCTATTTGTTTTTACAACTAAACGCTACCAGCCTCTTGCAGAGGGTTAGAGAACGACGAAGAAAACCTTCCATTTGCCTTTCAACATACAACAGACACAAGTTTGGTCTTTCATAGTTTGCTTGTTTTTTTTCTGGCGGCAGATTTGATTATATCTATAATCTGTCCATTTAACCCCAAGACTGGTCTAGTGGTCGCATAATCGGGACACACGGTGGTCTAGAGGCAACGTGTTCGCCTTTCATGCCGAAGGTACCGGGGGTTCGATCCCCGGTCGGTGCAGGCATGCTGCAATTTTTTAATTTTTTTTGGAAAGGGGGGGGGAGGGGATTCCTGTCCCTCATCCCATGGTAAGTACAATCCAGCACCTAGTCTTCTAGGATAAGGATGAAAAGTTCGGGGGGCCCGTGTGCACGTTCTGCACGTTAAAGATACCTCTGGCAGTTGAAAGTCGAAAAGAGCAGGCCGAACAAAGCCGCTGATGGTGCGTGCAAAATTCTAAAAAAACAAACAAACTAACTAACCCCTGCCATACAGAAACACACAGAAACAAGAGCCAGAAAAATAAAAAACAAGAAACATGAGGGTGTAAATACCGAAAGCAGCAAACCTCCTAAATAAAGACCTAAAATATGCACTCGTGCGCACAAATTTACACCCCGCAAACAGAACAATCTTGTCAAATGTCGATGGCTCCGTGCTGAGCCCGGCTATCTGACATTTTTTTCGAAATACGTTTTTTAATTATTTTTTTAATGATTTTGAAGACCTCACTGAGTGACATCTTCAGTTAACACGGCACACTTAAATGCGGCCCAGAAAGTGTTCAAAAAAAGCAAAATTGTGCTGTGTTAAACCCAAAAATAATCTGCGATATGTCATAGTGTGATCTGTCTAAAACACTTAAAATGAAATTAGTGGCTGTCTGTGGCGCCTTTGCATTATTCCAAGGGCTTTGAATTCATGATTTATTTTAATTGACCGTCACGGCGGGGATAAACATCATCTTAGACCAGTTGCGCACTGAGTCAAAACTGTTTTGTCTTGGTTTTGGTGTGAGTTGTGCTCTGTGGAGCTAAGGGGATCTCGCACACTGGCGAGATTGAAACAAGTCTGTCTCCCTGGTTATTCAAAGACATTTCGAGTCTCAGTCAAAACCGACGCCCAACATACTTGACTCTACGTGCTCCTAACCTTAGATGCACGAACAGAATCAGGCGTAGGGACTGAAAACGTTATTATTTGCATCTTTGTCCGGGTCTACTGTTCGGTAAGCAAGCCGATGCTGGATGTGGCAGTTCCATGTAGTGGCATCTGAGAGGTGGCCTAGTTCCTTACTACTGATGAATTATGACTTGTCCTGTCAGCTACTATAACAACACCCGACAATTTGGGGTCTACCACACGGGTGGTATGTCTCTTAATGGCCAGGGTCACTCCTTGTGACTCAATCACAATGGCTTGTGTCATTTAAAGAGTTTTGTGTCTCAGCAACCCAGTAGAAAGACTCCTGATGGATAACGCCTGATGGCTGATGGATTAGCTTGAAACAAGCGAAGTGGCTGGTAAATGATGGCTCTCGCATCATTCCTTATAGCAGATGCTTTATGGTTTATTTTGTTTGTTTCCCAGCTACTCAAAGTCAATTTGATAATCTACCTTGATGGCATTCAGGCAGGAATGGACAAAGACGCTCCACTGGAGAGAGGGAGGCAAAGATGCTCAGACCAGGGAGATAAACGAGAAGAAAGGGAAGCAATGTGACGAGACGCAGGATTTGAATGTAAGAATTGCATACGCTTTCAAAGCCTTTCGTAGTGTTCAGAGTCCTGGTTAAGTGGCCATCTATCTGGCTCAGTATGGAAGACCAAAAGTTCTTTGTTTATAGTACAGCACATCACTGTATCGATACAAGTTAGGTGTAATTGTCACAGGGGTGGGCTGGTGCTACAGAGTCTGAAGTAAGATTACAGGTAACTGGTCTTTTCCAGATAATGGTTGACAAAAGGGCTAATTGATGGGAAATGGACTAGACCAACGATTCTCAACGGGAAACAGGCAGTGAGAACGATGAAGAGGGGGCAAAGCGAGTTTGGGGGGAGGCGGGGGGGGGGCCAATTTGGAAGCAAACACAACGCCGCCTCTGATTTGTTCAACAGCGCGTGAAGGTGGGTTTTATTTACAAAAGAGGGCAATTTTCTCTAGTGCAATTGATAAAGAATGCTTTCTGTTTTATAATGAATAATCAGCATGGCTATGACCATTAAAAAAGCTTCCCAAAAAGAAAACAAATCATAACGTGTATGTAATCTGTCTTCTTGTGAAATGGTACTGTTTATCTTTGAGTAGGGATTTTTTTTTTTTTTTCGTGGGGAGGGGCCGATGACAGAACATTTGGACCCGGGGGGGGGGGGCTTGCCTGAAAACGGTTAAGATCCACTGGACTAGACAATAGGATGGTTTTACAGACATCATTGCGTGCAAAGAGGAAAATGTGCAGACATACAGAGAGATTAGCTGAAGAGTAGAGTGGTCAGTGCCGTCGTCAAAAGAACAAAGAGAAATAACAGGCAGAATAAAAAAAATGTGTGTGGTCTAATTCTTTTTTTTAGAGAACTGTCTTTGCACAAAACTGCTGGACTGTAGTGGTGTCTCGACTGCCGTAAAATACAACATTTTAGAGAGATTAGTGAGGAGAGTGCAAGACAAACAAAAAGAGGGGGGGGAGGGGAGTAAAGGAGGAGACAAAAGAGGCACATTCTTACAGATATAAATGCAGAGAGAGAAGAGAAGAGAATGCAGTGAGAGAAAAACCTGAGAGACAGAGAGTCGAGATGTAGGGAAAAATTCCTGTCCCCGATCCTATGGTAGCTAAGCTCGAGCACCTAGTCATCTCGGATAAGGACGAAAAACTCGGAGGGCCCGTGTGCACGTTAAAGATACCTTGGCAGTTGAAAGTCGAAAAGAGCAAGCCGATCAGGGCCGCTGCCGTTGCGTGCAAAATTCTAAAAAAAAAACATTAAAAAAAACAACTAACTAATCCCTACCATAGAAGCACAGAGAAACAAGAAGAGGTGAGAGAAACACCTGAAAGAAATAGACGAGATGGAGGTAAAACTCCTGTCCTTGATCCTATGGTAAGTAGGCTCGAGCACCTAGTCTTCTAGGATAAGAAAGAAAAACTTGGTGGGCCCATGTGCAAGTTGCGCTCGTTAAAAATCCCTTGGCAATTGAAAGTCGAGCAGAGCAGGCCGAACAAGGCCCCACCTTACACCTTACGTTTCTTGTTTTTATTTCTATTGCTCTTATTTCTGTGTGTTTTTGTGGTAGGGATGAGGTTTTTAGAATTTTGCCCGGGGCAGAGTCCTGCCCTTCTCGACTTTCAACTGCCAAGGTATCTTCAACGTGCACACGGGTCCTCCGAGTTTACTACTGTCCTTATCCGAGAAGACTAGGTAGTCGATCCTACCTTCCATAGAATCAGGGACAGGAATTCCCCCCCCTCCCCTACACCCCCCCCCCCCCAAAAAATTCCAACATGCCTGCACCGACCAGGAATCGAACCCGGTACCTTCAGCATGAGAGGCGACCACCTTGCCTCAAAACCAACATGCCCCTCCCCCCCCCCCAACCCCCCCCCCCCCAAAATAGATAACTTGAGGTTTGGAACCCGCCTTAAGAAAGCAATATAACCTGCGTCCAAACCGCGTTCTTACCTGGCCAAAAGCTTTCCCCTTCCGGCTGCAATAATCTCTTCGGTTTCTTATTTGTTTTTGTTGTTTGCTCCAGCGATTTCACAAAAGCTGAATCCTTCCCCGCCATAGCTTTGCCGCTACAGGTTAATTGTGATATTGAGTTTATTCATAGGGTCAGGTTCGACGAGGGCAGTCTTTCTCCGGAAAGATGTTTCAATGACCTTTGCTATAGGACTAAGGGTAAGACCTCCGTCAACGATCATGGATGTGCATCCGATTGTCCTGTCTATCTGGGGCAGCATCGTCTCTGACTGTGGAGAGCGATGTGGGAGTGGCAGTCTCTCTCCCAAATGTAACAATGTTATCGCCGAGATTTAGACGGGAGGGGACATAGCACAGAAAACAGTGAAGACAGGAAAGGGATGGCAAGAAATCATACTCCAGACCAATTGTTACGAACTAAGAAAACCTTGTTTTATGTTGAAGCTGGAGATTCCGACTGATTAAGCTCATTCTAAAGCCAGTAAAAGTGGATTATTATTTAGACCAAATTGTTATACTTCCCTTGTTAAGACATTTTACTAATGAGGTCTTCCGCTTTATTACAGGTTTGTACGGAACTCGTACTTTCTGCCGAGGTCCCAATCAATGTGATACAAGACAATCAAATGCAAGTCACTATCAAGTAGGTCCATCTCGTTACCCGAGGAACATTTGAGAAGATAAACCGGTGAGCCCAAGAATTAGGACATAGGTCAAAAGTTCACCAGAGAGCGCGAGAACTCGTGGCCTAGATCGTAAACATCATCCATAGGAAGCTGATCAGAACACAAGACATGAAGGTCGGTCGTGAATAGCCTTGCTAATCTGATATGAAATTGACCATGAATGCTAGATAAGAAGGTTCAATGCTCTAGGCTGGCCTATTGGTTTTATGACATCCTATTATATCTATTGGACCATTGCCTTCATACTTAAATCATGCTCATCCTACATTTTATTCCAAAGCTTAATCCCCGCCATTGTTATTTACGATAATATTCCAACGCCGTAGGTTAATTTTCTTTATGAATCAAAATAATGGTAAAAAGAAAAGGTTGTATGTAGCAAAAGCCTTAGGTAAGAAATAATACCGAAACGTTACAACAAAACGCAAAAGAAAAAGAGAAGACAAATCTATATTTCGGTTTAAAATCTTCGCCAGGAAACAACGACAACAACAATAACAACCGTAAAAAAAAAAAAAAAAACATGGAAAATTGAACAGATAATTCGCCATTAGCGGCAACAAGATTGTATAGCTAAATTGTGCCATAGTTTATTAAGGTCCAATACCATTTTACTTCATATAGTAAGCCTGTCATTGAGTTACGATATGTTTATGCAATGATGCGTTAGATTTGTGTACCATGTACGCGCTCTTAAACGCTCTGTGAAAGTGAAGTTTCCTCATGGAATAATTAAATGATTTTTACCTTATCATATCTTATCTTATCTTAAATCGATACTTTTCTACGTAAACAGGGGATCAGATTTCAGTAGGCTCTCAGTTATCTAGTCTTCTTTGTTGTTGCCTTTTTTTTTTCATTTTTTCTTTCCATCATATCCCTGTCCTTCTTTCTTTTCTCATACATCATAATGCTGCCAGTGTTCACAAAGCAAAATCTAAAACATGCTGACTTCAGGAAACAAACTGTTTATCAGTTCAGCTCATGAAACTGTTTCTAGGGAGACATAAAGAACATTAATGCCGGTGTTTATCTCACCAATGGGACTCGTACGCGCGCGCCTCCGTCATGATTTCAGCACTCGAGTCTTTCAGGAGCTTATTAAGTGGCTTGAATGTTAACGGAGATAATAACAATGGGAGGTAAAAAGATGGACAGGCAGGGAGAGAACTCAGCAAGTAATGGTCAGTGACATGTATAGGAAAGAGGTCACATGAGCAAAATTGCCTTTCATGGCCGACAAAACAAATAGCGTATCCAGGGCTCTCCTGGTGTTTTGTGATAATGGATCTTTAACTGTTCTGGTTAGTACGCCCTTGTGATTAAGAACAATCTTTCCGTTTCTTCCCCATCCATCCATCCATCCATTTCTCCATCCATCCATCCACCCATCTTTTATACACCAGTCCATCCTTCTGTAAATTTACACATCGCTCCATCCATCCAGCCAGCTATTTACATAGCCTTCACCATCCATCCACCAATACAGGCAGCCATCCATCCATTTATCCATTGATCCATCCATCCGCTCACCCATCCTTCTGCCCATCAAACCATCCATCCGCTCACCCATCCCTCTGCACATCCAACTATCCATCCGCTCACCCATGCCTCTGCCCATCCAACCATCCATCCGCTCACCCATGCCTCTGCCCATCCAACCGTCCATCCGCTCACCCATGCCTCTGCCCATCAAACCATCCATCCGCTCACCCATCCTTCTGCCCATCAAACCATCCATCCGCTCATCCATCCCTCTGCACATCCAACCATCCATCCGCTCACCCATCCTTCTGCCCGTCAAACCATCCATCCGCTCACCCATGCCTCTGCACATCCAACCACCCATCCGCTCACCCATCCTCCTGCCCATCCAACCATCCATCCGCTCACCCATCCTCCTGCCCATCCAACCATCCATCCATATACACCAGTCCACCTATCTGCAAATACACACATCTATCCATCTATCCGTCCTTCTGCCCATCCATCCATCTATCCATCCATCCATTCATCCATCGATTATCAAGTGTCTGTCTGTCAGTCTGTCTCTCTGTTACTTTTCAACACTAAATTCAACTTTGGTCTCCGACAAATGACGCAACTAGCCAGTGTTTGGAGGATAACACTAACTTTTTTCAAAGTCCTGGAGTACAGCAACAGCTGGTCTTACCTTGACTCTAACCTTGATTCTAATTCTACAAACGTTGTGTCGGTGTAGGAAAAACCGTCACTGATGACAAAAGTGGGATCTGCCAGAAGACTGAATGGTTTAAGGTGTCTAAAACCGGGCGTAACAATTACTTCGCAATGAAAAGGTTCATCTTTATACACAAAAAGGTCAGCTATAACATAAAGTGACAGCTGGGAGCTTTGAACATGTTCAGATTAACTGAAGTCTTGAGGTGAAACTTGCGAGCTTGAGAAATTTTTAACTGGGGAATCGACGGCGCGAATGTCAAGAGTGACTGGAGATAAGAGGGAGGTAATTACGCGAGGATCCGTCCGGCTGGCCTTGAAGATAACGATTTTCCTTGGTTAACTTTTTGATTGTAACCACAAACGTCATGTTATCTTAGATTTTTTTCAAATTCCTCGAAGGAAGAAACTTTGACTGATGGAAGTTTAATCACTGTTTTCGTCGTTTGTCGTCATTGTTACTGAATGCTCAAATTTCTAAAGTGATAAGGTAAGAATCTGATAAGATAAAAATCACTTTACTATCGCATGAGGGAAATACACTTTCACAGAGTGTTTAAGAGCACATACATGGTGCACATATCTTACGCATGGTTACACATACATGTCACAACATTACTTAAGAACTCAATAGCAGGCATACATGAGGTGACATGGTAAAGAACCTTTGTGAAATGTGGCACACATCTAGCTAAGATGTCTTTGTTGAGGCGAATTATGTCTTATACACTGGCGAGACACTGAGACAGTTCAGTTTTCTCACGGTTTTAGTGTGAGATATGGACTGTGGAGTCACGTGGAACCTCGCCCATTGGAGAGACCTCAACAAGTCTGTCTCTCTCGCTTGAACTCGCTAACGCTGTCTTGAATCAGCTGACGGAGAAAGAAGCATCGGACACTGAGTGCAAGCAAACTCGAAACAGACTTGATCTATGGGGCACCACCATTCTAACTCCCACCACCTCATTCAGTCTGTCAGGCTTGTCGTCAGCCCCTTCTCTTCTTCAAAGGGTCACTTACATAACTATTTCACAGGATAACCATTTCGCTTAGTCAAAAGAGGACATTCATTTCACTAATGAGACTGTCATTATTTCTGCCTCTACGTCATACTCCCACTTCAGCTGTTCTTGACGACTTTGTTTCTCACTAATTAGGAAAGGTTTCTCCCTTTTTGTGGGGTTGTTGTGGTTATTTATTTTTTTCGACCCTTCCAGTGTACACGCTAAGAAAAGACACCATTAGTCCTTCGAATGTCGGGACTATATATGAGTGAAAGCATATTCTGGCAGTATCAAGAACCCCGCTGTTTGATGGGCACAGCTTCCCCCTCACGACTACCGCCTGATGAACAACAACGGAGATTAAAATGGCCTCGATGTCTATTTGGACATTTCCGGTTTGCGTGCTTCCGTCCCATCAATCTGTCCTGATTGGTTGTTATTTTAGGAAAGTGTAGAGCCCGCCGTTATCGCTACTGACGTAATGACCCTGTTTCCAGACCATTGTTTCTGCTTTAATATCAGGACTGTACGCTTCATCAGGTTTCCTGTATGTTTGTCTGTGCATATGCGCATACATTATTCACATCAAGGGGAGAAGTTGAAAGGAAAACAAACCACCAGCTAGTGCATTCAAAACTGAAATAGGAAGACGTTTTATTCTATTAACAAGGCGGAATGGTAACAGGTCGATAAATAGGTCAAGCGAGAGATCTGTCTATCTATCTATTTATCTATCTATCTATCTGTCTGTCTATCTATCTATCTCCATCCGTCCGTCCGTTAGTCCGTCTGTCTGTCTGTCTGTCTGTCGGTCGGTCTGCCTGTCTTTGCATGTCTATCTATCTATCTATCTATCTATCTGTCTGTCTGCCTGTCTGTCTGTCTGTCTGTCTGTCTGTCTGTCTGTCTATCTATCTATCTATCTATCTATCTATCTCTGTCCGTCCGTTAGTCCGTCTGTCTGTCTGTCGGTCGGTCTGCCTGTCTTTGCATATCTATCATTCTATCTATCTATCTATCTATCTATCTATCTATCTATCTATCTATCTATCTATCTATCTATCTATATATCTATCTATCTATCTATCTATCTATCTATCTATCTATCTATCTATCTATCTTCCCAATGTTCGGCATAATATCTCAAAATAAATGCACTAACAGAATCACATGGCGTTTGGAGATTAAGATTAAGCTTATCTACAACAATTGCCTGTGCATCTGCTTATCTGTCCATTTAAGAGTTTGACAAACTGAAAATAACTTGTGTGGTTCTGCCACAGCTATGATTCAACAAAAACGCACCCTACCTAGCAACTGCGGAATGTAGTAAAGTTACCAAATCAAGTATGAACATACTTTCACACATACACACAAACATACATGCACTTTGCGGTTTTCAACGTTAGCCCTATAGAGATGTCACCTCAAGTTACAGCTATGGACACACCGGTGGAATACATTGTCACAAGGTCAATTCTCTCCATATCGCTGAACTGAAAGAATTGTTTAAGAATTAGGTCAATTGAGGACTAGTTTTTTGTGTTTTTTTTACAAACGATATTTTCTCTTCTATCACCTCTAGATCTTTGCTTGGACTATCGTGTCTCTGGAATTGGTTAGTTTTCAGCAAACTGTTGTCGACAGTTCGATCTTTTTGAGTGTGCGTGAGATTGGAGAAATGATAAAAATGGACTATTTCTGAAGTTGTCATGGAATAGCTAGCTTGAGCAATATGAGTGGCTGTGGTTCTTGTTGAAAATCCCATGAGGTTTTGTTGTTGTTTTTTTCGATATGACTTCTAGGTAATAATAATAAGATGATTATCATTAATGTTCACAATGTTAAGAAAATATAAATCACACATTTTACAACATACTTGAAATGTGACGAAAAGAAAGCGAATGTTGTATTTTGCAAAGTCTTATATTAGCCAAAAATGAAAAAAAAGCGAGAGAGAGAGAGATAAACAAAACAACTATATATTGCTGAAAGCGATCCCCAAAGACGTTCGCGTTATGGCATTTTGGGAAGGCAAATAGACAAACATACCAACAGAGTGATAGACAGACATAGAGGCAAGCAAACAGACGGACAGTCACACAGACAGACAGATGGTCGAACAGAGAGACAAACAAACAGACAGGCCGACGAACGGACATACAGACATACAGAAGGGCAGGCTGACGGACGAACAGACAGACAGACAGATAACCCGACGGACGTGCAGGGAGACAAACAAACGGACGGATGGGCTGACCGACGGACAGACAGACAGACACACAGGCAGATAAGTTGACGGACGTACAGCAGACTGAGAAACAGACAGATGGGTTGACGGACGAACGGTCGGACGGACAGACAAACAGAAAGACAGACATACCCATGCACTTGCCACAAGTAAACAACCAACTATATCAAACAACGACTATAATCTCGGGACAGTGACACGATGACAGTGTTTCTCTATAGCCTCAGATTTCGGTCAAACCCATCTAGGCACGCAATGGACGCCAGACCCCCCTTGTGATCACTAGTAGAAGACAACAGTGGAACAGATACACATAAAAATCACCTAGCACACGCAACCTTGTAGCAAGAATGTGGACAATACCTTACCCTTACTGGGAAAATAATGCCCGAGTTACTTCCCTTGGCTACACTGATAAATAAGCCTGGAGCTACGTCCCTTGCCTTTACAATACACTGATAAAAGCAGGCCCTATTTTCTTGGCATTGTCGCAACCTTTGTTTCTTAGTTCTTGTTTATTCTATTATTTTCTGAAAAATCGGAGGAATTTTAGTATGTAGAAGAGGCATAAGAAATGCACACTTTGCGACACTTGTTGAAAATGCGTTGTAGCACTTGTCAAAGCTGTTTCACAATTCCGGTTTATTCTAATGCCTTATCATAATAACTTAAGCCGCAAACGAGTTTCTCACTAGCGCCAAAAAAGTGGAGTTGGAACAAATAAAGAACTGCGGTCGCGTTGTGGCAGATGTAGGAAGATACAGAGACAGACACACATTCAAACATACAGATTGACATCAAAACACACAAATATTTTGTTGTAAAGTCCCAGACGAGCGGTCTCTCACAAGAAAGGCCTCTGGACCCCCTGGCCCTCACCGATACTTAACACAGAAGTTACTTCCCATGGCTTTACTGATAATGAACATCAAAGTTGCTTCCTTCGGCTGGTGTCTTGAGTAGTGTTTCTCAAATTGTAAATCAGTCGACTGTTTCCAAGCAATCCCTATTTTGTCTTATTCTGATTCTAAAATGTATTTATTTTATTGTTTGTTTATTTGTTTTCATTCATCACGACGATCATGAGTTCAAGACATAATTATTTTAATGTCGGTCTAAGGGAGGCCTCATACTAGATCCGGAACGTCACAGCCAGTTGCTGCCAGCAAAATATACATATATATATATATGGCCTTTAGCGTCTTTACAGACGGTCTTAGCAGCTAGAATATTCACTTTCACTTTGACTGACAGCTTCTCTCGTGGCTTATTCTACCAATGTTTGACCCGAGAGTGCGATGGCAGTGATTGCAGGTCAGTCTTTTGGGTTCACTTTGGCGAGTGTTTTCATTCCGCCTCTGTCGTTTTGTCAGGTATGTTTCTTTTGCCTTGAAGTCTATTGCGAGCGTGCCACTGCGCAATTTTTGTCTCCATCTGCTTCGATCATTTGCAAGGTTCTCCCATTCATTGGGGTCGATGTTGAATGCTTTCATCGTGACCTTGCAAGTGTCTTTGAATCGCAGATGTGGCCTACCTCTGGGTCGGTTGCCAGTAGCAAGTTCCCCGTAGAGAATTTGTCTGGGGATGCGATCATTTTCCATACGGTGGAGATGTCCAAGCCACCGCAGTCTTTTTTTGCCTAGGAGAGCCTGAGTTGATGGAATGTTGGCTCGGCTCAGAACTTCGATATTTGAGATCCTGTCTTGCCACTTGATCTTGAGAATTTTGCGTAGGCAGCGCAGGTGGAAGGAGTTGAGGGATCTTTCATGTTTGGAGTAGGTGGTCCATGTCTCTGAGCCATACAGCAGGGTGCTTAGGACGCGATACCTCCTCGTTTTGCTGCCTTGCCTGGGCTATTTTTAAGAGATGGTGCTTTGCCCAGAGGCACCACCCCTCTCTCTGCCATTCTAGTTAAACCCAAGGGAGAGACCAGGTCAATACATTTGGAACTAGTCCGGCTGCAGGAGATGCTGGAAGCCAGTTTGATGCAGTTCTCCCTGACAACCACCTTCGGGTCTCCACTCCTGATTTTCTGTCTGGGTTTACTCCCATAGCCTTTGCTATCATAGCAACACACAAGGCAGTGTGGTATTTGTATTCAGGGTTACCTTCCCCTAGTCTTCCTCTCTCCCGAGATGACCCACAAGACAGTGGGGGTGACAGTAGCAGGCTGTATTGTGTACTGTCATACAATAGCAGAAAACTCTGGCCTGACATAGACATATACATATGTGAAAAAAGAGGGAGAGAGGGTGGGTCAGATGAAGATGGGTTGGGTTTTTTTTTTTCATCATTAAGACAGAGAGGGGATGTGACAAAGTGCTTTCTAATCTGAATTTCCACAAACAAGTCAGAAGCAGGACCCAAGTTGGTCACCTGCTTGTATCCGGACAACTGGATTGATTCATTTAACTGGATATCTAAATAGCAAAATATACACCCAAGAAATAATGGCATAAGTTGACTGTGTCTGGCCGGACTTAGTATGAAAGGATCATCCCGGATCTACTAAGAAAATACAGGAAATTCGTGTGTGCACTTCTTGTCTGCCGGCAGCGGACTGTGCCATTCCAGGCATAGTGCAATATCCCCCTTATTTATCCACAGCAAAAAAAAAAAAAGAAGTTCTGTTTATGCTAAAACGTGACTGATATACTCACATATCCACAAATTTTCACCCAGCCACCCACAAAGCTACCGCATACACATGTAAACAGACACGCAAAAGTTCCCAACCCTAAAAGTACACACTCTGTGGACGTGGAAGCTGAAACAGCGGAGAGAACTTAGCGGGAAAACCCAAAATTGTTGAACAACCGTTGATTAGCCTGATCTGTGTCTGGCTTTCTGATCTAACGAGGAAAAACGTTTTGGAAGTCTCTTAAAACAAGGGCATGCCTGGGTGCTATCTATCTATCTATCTATCTATCTATCTATCTATCTATCTATCTATCTATCTATCTATCTATCTATCTATCTATCTATCTATCAGTCTGTCTGTCTATCAATCCTATCTATCTGTGGGTCTATCGGTCGGTCATTCCGTCCGTCCATCAGACTATCCATCCATCCATCTATCCATTTATCCACCCATCCATCCACCCACCATTCTATTCATCCATCTATCCACCCACCCACCCACCCCGCCACCAATATATCTATTTGTCTGGGGTTTTTTTATTACCTGTCTATCTATCCATCCATCTAATCATGTACCTATATATTTACCTGGCCATTCATCTGTCTATCATGGAATATCGTCTCACTGTAAACTACTCTCACATAATGTAATGTAGAAGTTTCATCGATGTCTTATAAAACTGCCCCATTTTATTGCATTCCCTTTTGTAACTTTTTTCTTACTTCAGTTTCCCAAGCCACAGTGATGAGGCTGATGTTCACAGTAAGCTTTGGCACTAATTACTGTATGTGTAGGTGGCCACATTAAGTAATGATGTCTCTTGAATGGACTCGGTCTTGTTCACCTAATTAGGGAATTCTCTTAACAAACAAACTGCCAAACTAACCACAGTATTTCCCAATTTGAGCCCCTGTCATTATTCGACTGGACATAGTTGCCATATCAGATAGGGGAGGTGCTAAGGCGTCCACTAAATCCATAGTATTTATCTGCTGAACGTTGTTGGAAAGTTAATGATTCATTGCTTGTGTTTGTGTTGATTGGGACCTCAGGCTGGAGACATTAGCAGCTTGACACTCTACGAGGTTGTGTAGTCAATATGTTCATTGTACTAGGTTGTGTAGTCAAACTCTTCATTGTCAGAGGTTGTGTAGTCAAACTGTTCATCGTACGAGGCTGTGTTGTCAAACTGTTCATTGCACGAGGTTGTGTTGTCAAACTCTTCATTGCACGAGGTTGTGCAGTCAAACGATTCATTGCGAGGATGCCTTGACAAACTCTGCATTGTAAGAGGTTGTCTGGTCAAACTGTTTATTATACGAGGTTGTGTTGTCAAACTCTTCATTGTAAGAGGTTGTCTGGTTGAACTGTTCATTATACGAGGTTGTGTCTTCAGACTATTCCTCGTATGAGGTTGTGTTGTCAAACTATTTACTTTACGAGGTTGTGTTGTCAAACTATTCACTGTACGAGGTTGTGTTGTCAAACTGTTTACTGTGGGAAGTTGTGTTGTTAAACTATTTACTGCACGAGGTTGTGTTGTCAAACTATTCGTTGTAAGAAATTATGTGGTAAAAACTATTCACTGTACGATGTTGTGTTTTGCTATGTACATTTTTTCTTTTTGCCAGATTTTCACTTTGCGTCAAGCCTTGCTACATCCCCCACATATTTTTTTTTTTAATCGTAATTTGTCAAAAGGTTTACAGAGGTTCTCGTCCCCTTGGGAGCACGGTTGATTCTTAATACAGAATCAATTCCCCCTGGTATTACTTGTCAGAATGAGTTCCAAATAAGAAAAAAATCCCCTTCAAAAGTGTGATACAATTGTAGTAGGCGACCGAAAGGTACATTTCTTTCCAAAATATTGAAATTTTGACGGTTACTGATTCTTTACGGTTCAAATGTGTCGTACAGTAAGTTTTTTTTTTTAATGTTTTTTCTAGAGTCAGAATTTTTCCAAGTTTAATATATCCCGATAAGCTATACAGAAGTTAAGAACTGTTTGACTGAGACACCAGTGGCAACAAACGCCTGTTAACCTTTTATGCAAATATGGATTTATTTCAGCTGTTGCTGTGGTGACTAGGACACTTAGGATTAGTGCTTCGGTCCCGACTACATTGCAACTGGCTGATATCTTTCTTGGTGAAGATATGGGGACGTATGTCAATTCAGGCTTTTTAATGTTGAAAAAAAAACATGCACAGAGAGAGAGAGAGAGAGAGAGAGGAGAGAGAGAGAGAGAGAGAGAGAGAGAGAGAGAGAGAGCGAGAGGGAGAGAGAGAGAGAGAGAGGGAGAGAGAGAGAGAGAGAGAGAGAGAGAGAGAGGGAGAGAGAGGGAGAGAGAGGGAGAGGGAGAGGGAGAGAGAGAGAGAACTTGCAAGGTTCTCAGCGGGGCATGGCGCAAAGTTAAAATGTGGTCCAAAAAAGTGACCTGTGCAATGCCAGCCCTGTATATTCCTAGTTTTTTTTAATTTAGACGCTTCATTTGTCTTGTGAACTGGACCAAAATTCATGATTCAGTGACATTTCTTTGCTTTAGATTTGATCCTGTGATTTCGTGCAAAATATGCTGGTGACAAGGCTGCATAATTTTGTTGGTACCGAGGCCAGCAATTATCTGATTATTCATTGAAAAACTATATGAAACAATCCGTATTACGAAAGGTGCACCGTATTGATATCTGTAAACATGTACAATCATTACTATGACATACTCAGGGCATTATTTATACTCCTTGTCACAGACAGTGATTTAAATCACGTGTTTGATTTTGATTAACTGGAAAGAGACATCGATTTCGGTGCCAACGATCAGTCCGGCAAAGTGACAACTTCAAAGCATCTTCATGTTTGTTTCGTTTATCAAAAATGAATTACTTTAAAAAAAATGTTTATGGTCCAAAAGAAAACTGCTGACAGGCCAAACTATTTCGCTCACTTTGGTAGCATAGAGTTTCCGTTTATCCTGACTGATGTTTTTTTCTTTGATATTTACTTTTGCCCCTGTCCGTCCAATAACGCATTTTCTCTGTCAAACATTTGATACGGAGCCCAAGGAGTTTCCAGGCTTCCACTAGTCTGTGTTGGCAGTCCTTTTTTTTTTTTATTTATCCAGTTCGTCTCTCTCGGAGTAAATGTACCACTGAAGAATTATCTTCTAGCGATCTTTTGTAAACAAATGCTTTTCATTTACCCAATGTTCAATTCTATTGATCTTGGCAGTTATTGCGTTGACTTTCTCAAATGGCCTCTTCTGGTTTAGACTTCGTAGTTCATCCATAGAATTTAATTTCCTATTAAGCCCTCTTAGCAATCGACTTTGTAAAGACTGTATTTCCAGTGCCCATATTCCTACTTCAGTACTAGCTTTGCAAATCAAACAGATAAGAAGATAACGGATATTAAGAATCCATGTTTCTGGTCTGTGAATGTGCCTTCGGCTTTTCAGTTGTAGTCATCTACCCAGCGGGTTTAGGCTTTCACAAATCCTTAAAGACAGTCAGTATCGCGATGGACTTTGGCCCTACTTTGCATTTCTAACGGTCCTAAAACGTGATTGCTGTGTTTGACTCCCATGGGGAGAGCAGGAACATAAATCTATTCTCACCCGAACATCTCTATGAACTGAAGACTATTGAAGAGTAAAGATGGCGAAAAGGGGAGAGGAATGCGGAATATATTGATTATACACTGTGTACGACCCAGGCTGACCTAACAATTCAATTTTTCCATAAAAAAATAAATTCTTCAAAAAGGTTAGAGTTTAGGGTGCTTCCTTAAATTCTCACAAACGTCGAGCTAAGGGCATACGCTCGCTGCAAAATATATGATCTTCTAATACTTTTATTTTGTATCACACGAGCAAGCCACGACATCCGGGAATTTCATGCTTCCAGAAAGTTCAGTTCACCGTATCTTATTGTAAGTTTGGTATCTTCTCAGCGAAACCTATCTCACAGAGACAGATAGGCAAACAGGAGAAAATGACACCGTGAGAGCAATACAGACCAAAATTCACATCCAGTTTAAATGCAACATCATTTTATCACCAAAGACTTTATTAGAGCACTGGGAAAAGACACCCCCATAAATAAAGTATTGTCAAAGATACGAATAAAAGTTATGCCAGCAATTGTTGCAGTGGTTGTTATTGTGGGAAGATGAAATATAGGAGTAGCTGTTGCTGCGCTAAAGGTAAAAGTGATTAGAGGATGGTGAATCGTTTTGAAGTGTTTTGCCAATTAGTGCTCAGAGAAGTGGGAGTGAACGAAAGAAGGAAACCAACTGACTGAGGCTGAGCTCGAACCATCGACCTCAGGTCGGACACCAACTGCCCTACCGGGAAGGTGATTTTTACTACACATTTACACATTGCAAATACAAACTTTACAGTAAAGGCCTTTACCTGCTAGATTTTTAATTTCACTTTTACTTTATCTCAGTTATAAGAATCTGAAAGCTGAAAACTAACCCAAAAGTAAGATAACACAAAAAAACTGTGAAAGGTGTGAAGTGCCCTTTATCGCGCTATTTAATTCGAACTCAAACTCAAAATCAAAATTTGCCCAAGAGTTCTGTCACTGAGAAAAAGGTAACGTGCACGGTCCTGGCAGTGAACAACAACACAGCCATCTCTGAAGACTTATGAAAAGATAGCAATCGGAGTCACAGCGAATTGTCTTTTCTTTTTTAAATTACCACGACAACCGTGATGATATTTACAACTATAAGTCAAATTTTAAAGTCGATATAAAACTCTTTTACGTGAATAATGACTGAATCTTTGTATGTGGTTCTCTGAAAAAAATCATACCTAATGTTGATATGAACTTATTACAATTATGAAAACGACCAAAAAAACGTGCAAAAATATTTGTGTTCACTTACCCAAGTGACAGTGGACTCTAGCAGACAATAGCCATGGCAACTGAACACTGAACTTGCACTACTAATCACCTAATCACACTCCAGACTTATGCAATGCACGTTTATTGTGTGCTCAGAATTCCCACAAGACCTACACTGGAAGAGACGGTACCTTGGAGCAAATGCCAGTATCGCTTTCACCCCCATATGTCTCTCTTTCTCGTTCATCTACCCACGAGTTGGCTGCAAGAAAGGCTACCGGGCTTATATCTAAATGACAAGGGCCACAATCCAGTGTTATCCCCCGCTGAGCCAGTTAACGAAGGGGAGATGATCCATGTTTACTTGGTGTCGAGATGGCCCAATCAATGGCTCTGTCTTCGTGGGCGCCATTTTCAAGTGGGCAGAATCTCTCTAGGCAAACCGGATATATGATACAGCGATATGAACATATATTTGAACAAGTTCTTTTTGGAGTGGCGAACCGTTTTTCTACGGGGAAAATCTCTGGTTTCTCTTCCTTAATGGGCATTGGTGCTGGTGTTTGAGGTGGAGTATTGGTTCACAGTAACATTGATTTAGATAGATAGATAGATAGATAGATAGATAGATAGATAGACAGACAGACAGACAGACAGACAGACAGACAGACAGACAGACAGACAGACAGACAGACAGACAGACAGACAGCTAGACAGATAAATAGATAGATGGACGGATGGATGGGTGGGTGGATGGGTAGAATTATAGATAGATAGATAGAAAGAGAAATAGATAGATAGATAGATAGATAGATAGATAGATAGATAGATAGATAGATAGATAGATAGATAGATAGATAGATAGATAGATAGATAGATAGATAGATAGATAGTCAGATAGGTAGACCGACAGACAGACGGATGCTGCCATCTCTCTCTCTCTCTCTCTCTCTCTCTCTCTCTCTCTCTCTCTCTCTCTCTCTCTCTCTCTCTCTCCCTCCCTCTCTCTCTCTCTCTCTCTCTCTCTCTCTCTCTCTTTCTCCCTCTCCCTCTCTCTCTGCCATTCTTTACACACACTTCAAAAATGCTTCCTTATAGAGATATGTTCACCAATATTGTCAGATTCACGACCAATAAGAATCTACGAACCAGCTAACTGACCCGACCAACTGTCCAGATCTGACCTTGTGGTCGTGCACGGATCATTGGTCAAGGTGAGAAAAAAATCTGACATGGTCGGACACCTGGCTGCTTCCCGACATTCGTCCCTGATAAGAGACTGACCTGGATCACAAAGAAATTTCCCCAGTTTAATCAAAACTTTTCCGGTCACAGACCCATTGTTTTTCTTTCTTCTCCTACCCTAAGTCAAGGCTGAAATCGGATTTGTCTAAATTAAAATTCTGGTAAGCTGAGAATAAAGGCAAGGCCAGCATCGGTTATTAGACTAAATCTATGCGGATGTCGTGAAAATAAGGAACCACAGAAATGATCAATATCGTTATCTGTCTATTGGGTAAAAATGCGGACGTCCACCCCTATGCCCAGATAGTGTAACTCGAAAAGCTTTGAAAATCTTTAAATCAGGTACAGCAGAATGACAGTTCCTTTGTCAGCAAATAGTTGCAAACAAAAGAATTTGAGGGATGGAGTCAGGCATCCCGAGGTTTACACTGTTTACACATGGAAAACGCAAAACAAATTTCAGACAGAGAGTAACGTATCAAATGCACAAAATCGGCAACAAAATTTCATTTCTATGACGTTCTTTTGACACAGTTTCTAATTTTCGTGGCACTTTTCTTGAAAATCCGCCCAGCCATTATCTAAAAAATATTGGACATTGTAAAATTCATGCCACAACAAAAGTGGAACTGGGCCGGACATGTGGGAAGGATGAATGACAACAGATGGACTAAAACGCTGCACTGAATGGCAGTGGATGAACAATGCCTAAGTCAAAGGTGAAATCTAGAAGCAACGGCATTTTTTTTTTTACGTTTGACCACTAGCACTCAAATGCTTGTGTAAAGAAATTTATATCCATCTTAAATGATAGTCAACACCCGCCTTTCCATGAAATTTCTTAGATCAAACAGGAGCAACACAATAATACATATCAAAGCAAAACAGAGAAAGATACAGAACATCGTTTTTGCCCTCCACAGTTCTCCTCAACAAGACATCATAGACGTGTGACGTATTTTACTAAGATCCCATGCCATGTTATTCCATGTAATTTGCGTGTTATTGAGTTATATTATGGTTATGCTATGATGCGTTAGGTATGTGCGCTATGTATGTGCTCTTAAACGCTCCATGAAGGTGTGAAATTCCCTCGTGGGGGGGGGGGGGGAGACTACGTGATTCTTATCTGAATCCCATCTCATCTTATCTATCTTATTTTTGGAAAGCCCCAAGAGATCCCGACTACGAGAGTCACTGCGAAAAACCATCCATGGAGAAAACCATTAAGAACGGAAAAGCATAGAATGTCTGAAAATGTAGTGGTGTAAGCATCAGCTGCTAATATGTAAGTATCAGCTCATTATGTCCTTAATGACACGAGAGGAATGGGCAAATCGGATTGGATGCTGAAAAGGTCGATATATGTAAGAGAAAAGACATTGATTAATCAGCGGACACCGCTTACAGCAAGCACTGGACAAAGGAGAGGGGGTAAAAGTAGGTATTCATAGCAAAATGGGAAAAGTCCTCAATCGAAGTATGTGTCTTCTCGCTGAGCATACATTCGCTGGATTCCATCAGTGACCCGTCCATCTATCTTAATTATACTGATATGTTATTATCTATCCATCATTTTGTCTATCTATGTACCTATTTACTAGCTTCCTTGCCTACCTACCTACCTGCCTACCTACCTACCAACCCTTCCGTCTGTCCGTCTGTCTTTCCTTTCCTCCATCTGTCTTTCTGTCTGCCATACTATCTTTCCATCTATCTATTTATCTATGTGTCCATCTATCTATGACTGTCTGTCTTCTGTCTATCCTTCTATCTTTATTAATATACCCAGAACCTCATGGTAAACCATCGTAACTCTATGTTTTTCAAAAGTTGAGGTTTTTTTGTGTGTGTGTTTTTAGGCTCATAGCACTTGATATCTCGCAGGTTGTAATATAAGTCGGAGGTTAACTTCTGGGGAACAAAAATTAAATAAATAGGGTTAAACCTCTTCTTTCCGTTTTATGTCGTATCTGATTTGCTTCCCGTGAAAAATTCATAGAAGTTCAGTTACGATAGTCTACCACGCAGCCCTCGATGCATTCACTGGTAAAGAGAATTGTCGTTATTTTCTCTGCTACATGCAAATGGCGCTGACAAGGCAAGCACAACTACAGACAGAGAGGAAGTTAGAAAACGCAGACAGGTTCATATTGAACGTGAGTAATTGTTACCTCTTTCACAGCAGCACCTGCTCCCGAGGGTAGCTCTCACCGACTTCAGAAAATCCATTCTGACTCAAGGGCAGTAATCATCCAATTTCTTCAGCTTCAATTTCCTGTTGTCTCCCATGTTATTTCCCTGTATTTGTTTCTTGTGTGTAAGAACTTTCGGTTAGAGACCGCATTTTGATGCAGTGTAGCAAGTTGTTGAAATGGAATTCCCGACATCCATTGTGATAGACATACCTAAACAATACAGCCAGCTTCATCAGTACACATTCCAGCTATATCCGAACATGTTCAACCTCGTAATCCTTCGTTCCTTGACGACATTCTGATCGTCTCAGATGAGCACACCAGCGAAGGCAAGAATATCTACTTGGTCATGCGAGAGTAAGCGAGATAATTAGACGAAAATTGTCACTTTCTCAAGCTGGATATTTACGTAGTCTGTTGCGTCGTCCCACATATTCGAGGTATAATCTCTTCGCGTGTTAACCAGACAAAATAGTAATAAAGATATTCTGTTTAACCGGAACAATCCACAATGCAAAGTACAAACCTGGAATGATAAAAAAAATTCACACCATGGAAACTCTTTTGTATTTCCCAATTTCTCGAAATCTTTAATTTGTGTTAAAACAAATAATAGGGAAGAGTTTAAAGTATGCTTTTTCGTGACGGTAATGAAATTAAAAAGTTAGGTTTTATTCATATTTTGTCAACAAACTAACATGCAGAATTATATAGGCTACGTGTTTCTCATGAAATAGTCCAATAGTCCGTGCAAAACGCCGACTAAAGCTTTAGAATATTGAAACCCTGTCATGGACATTCAACCTTTAGTGGCGAAACGCTCATACAAGTAGTTGTGGTGGGGGGATCGTTAAAAAAATCACTTTAATCGAGGAGACCTATTAAAATTTTATTTTGGATGGCCCTTTCTGGAGGATCTCAGATCCCCTTACACGATTCACCAACCGACCCATCGTAATTATTCAACCGTTCACCTTGTTGTTATATGGTATTCACAGAAGATGCCCAAGAATGATGAAATAAGTGAACTCGTAGTTTACCATACAATATCATCGACCTAACACAACAGCTCTTAATTTCCATTTCCCGTGTCAAACCGCCCGGCAAAACTCAGGTCTAGCATATTGCTTCAAGCAAACAGTCTTTCTGAATCCATCTTTCAGGTCTATTCTACCCTTGCAATATCACCTTTGCTTTAATCCTGGCTTCTCGGTTTTGAATGCACACAGTGGAGACGATCCTTTCAGTCAAATAAACTAAGTGCCGACCAACAAAAAAAACGAAAGAAAGTCCAACATTTACTAAGGTATCAGATTCCTCTATAACCTGTCCAGAGTTTGTAGAATATAAAGTTGACTTTCATCTTTTGATCATACCGTGAAATTTTCAGTAGTAGATAGCCATCTCAATTCGAAGCCTCCAGAGTGTGTTATTGAGGGTAAATATTGATTTAAAAAAAAAAAAAAAGCACAAAAAAGACTACTAGAACACCTTGTCACATTAAAACCAGAATGCTAGCCGACGGCCAATTCATCATTTTCCGTCCGCCGGCTAGTGCGCGTACCATCCATGTCAACAATGCAACAATTCGCACCACACCCCCTTCATAATTGAACGAAAAAGACTAGTACCACAGAGCTCTGTGAGTAGTACTCACCGTGTTTATACGCGCGCAAGCTGTGGACATAATTTTATAGTGAAAGAAGGAATGGTCCGTCTCGGTATTCTGTGTCTCGGTTGCTACTATCCGACTGTGTCATTTACAAGAGGTCTTGTAAAAACACTATCACGATGAGAGAGAAGAGTAACAAAAAGCCACTCATTCCTTCAAGCAAAACAATCTTATATTCCAAACACAATCTTACTGCCAAGAACAGTCCTGTCTGCTCGATAATTCCTGAGTAATAACTTTGAAAAATAACACAACAAATAGCAGGGATCATGTACGACATCTCCAACAGGCAGACATGCTTCTAATCGTGAAAGTCTGGCGCATTAAATGGTTATTCCTATTTTATCTAAAATACTGTCTTTAAAACCAATACTTGCTATTTAGAATAGTCTACGTCGTCTTGCACAGCGCATTCATCTAGTAGTGCACGCAGTACACTATCGACTCAAGCAACTCCAAAGGTTATAAAGGAGTTGCACCAGCTCTAAGGAGCGACCTCTGGGCGAGAATTTTTCCACAAAAACCACATTCTGATTGCACAATCGCATATGTTTATTATAGTCTTCATTTTACAAGTTACTTTAATTCACATTATTGTGAGACTTTTTTTTCCCCATTATTCTATTTATTTAATTCTTCGTAGCTACGAATACTCTCACCAGAGAATACACACTTCAGACCAAAGATTCTGAGTAGTGAATTAAATTCTTCATCCCACAGTTTGAGTTTGGCTTTTGGGAGAGCACGTCGACGTGATATCGGGCACATTGTGCTAGGAGAAAGGAAGACAACTTACAAAATAGAACAGAGTGACAGGGCAGACGGAGAGTAGCTTTTCAGTAAGATTACAAAAACGGCTTATTGGAAACCGTATCCTGCTGTCTACTCGAGAGGTTTTGTCCGCATTCACTTTTAACGCAAGTGGGTTATTCAAAAAGGAATTTATTGTACAGGTCTTTTACATTTGAAAGAAGGGGAGGAGAGGGGGGGAGCTTGAGAGAGCAGGTCAGGGGAGAGAGAGAGAGAGAGAGAAAGAGAGAGAGAGAGAGAGAAAGAGAGAGAGAGAGAGAGAGAGAGAGAGAGCGAGAGCTGAGTGAATAGATAACATTATCACGCACATTTCCACAGACTTGTGTTCTCATGTTGACTTTGAGTTTTTTGTTTGTTTGTTTTTCCTTTTTCGGCTTGTTAAAAATTATTACTATTTTTTTTCTTTTTAATGCAAAATGAAAGACGGCAACTTGCCATGAAATTGGGAGCAAGAAAGTCTTTGACGACAGCCAACGAAACCAAACGTTAAGCTGCTGTTTTACTTTAGTCGTGCTTTTCTCTCATCCCGAGTTCATGTTTTTATTTATTTTTACTCATCTCAATCGACGTAGCACAGAAAGATCAAACTCGTGTGCAGGAAAAATGAGGAGTTTAACAAAGGATAAAAGTCTTGATGCTGCATTATAAATTGCCTGATGACAATCTGCTGAGGTCCTGCCTCGGTAGTTTACGCCATTACCGATTTTCGTTTTAATCCAGGCTTATTATCCCCGCATAGACTAATCTTGCCATATTATTACAAGATTCAATTGCACACTGTCATTAAAGCAAACTGAACTTGTGAAATATTTATCATGACAAGAGATTTTCCCAGGCTTTTATAACTCGCGTCACGCACTTAACTCTACGGCGTCCCTTTCTCCTGCACACATTCCGTATTTACAAGTTCAGCTCGTGTTCCCGACACGAACCTTTCGCTTCGGGATAGAAATAACAGTTCTCTGGCAATAAGGCCGATCCTCTTTTTACTATAAATCATTTCCGCAAAATACACTCCATTGCTTGTTTTACAAGCGCTTTCTGATCGTGTGTACCCGTTCCATTTTTAGATATCATTTCTCTCCGATCGCAGTTTTGCAGGCTTAATTTTTTTACTTTTTTTACTATCGTGGTCAACTTGACAATAATAATGTATAGCATTTATATAGCGCATATCCATTTAAAATGCTCTATGCGCTTTACAGGAACAACATGTCAACCACAGAGCAGAATGGAGCTGCCTGCGAAGCGCTCAACACACTGCACTGCTTCTTTCTCTCTCCCTGTCTCGCTCACTCTCTCTCTCTATCTCAGAGCAAATTGTAACGCAGCCTGTTAGGCGCAGTTCACAACTCACAACAGTTCACAACTCACAGCACTTCACAACTCACATCAGTTCACAACACACAACTCAAATAATCCCCATTTGAATATTTATTAATAACAACATATATTTAATAATGAATAATAAATTTTGTTGTTGCTGGTGGGGGGGGGGGGGGGGATGATATGGATAAATTTTAATCTATTAATTTCAATTTTCAATTTTGCCCGGGCAGCGGCCTTTCGGCCTGCTCTTTACGATTTCCAACTGCCAAGGTATCTTTAACGTGCGCAACGTGCACACGGGCCCTCCGAATTTTTTCGTCCTTATCCGAGAAGACTAGGTACTCGATCCTACCCCCCAATAGGACCAGGGACTTGAAAATATGAGAAAAATCCAATTTCCAACATGCCTGCACTGCCAGGGTTTTGAACCCGGGACCCTTGGCATGAGAGGCGAGCACCTTGCCTCTAGACCACCTTGTATATATTAATTATACATCATGATAGCTTTTTAAAGTGAGGTTGTGTTGGGGTCTCCCACAGGCGATATGGCATGGTGATAAAACTTCTTCAGTAGACACCAGGATACGGTTTCCAACAAGCTGTGCTCGTCGTCATACTGAAAAACTGTTCTGTGGAATGAAGAATTTAATCCACAGGTCAGAATCTTTGATCTGAAATGCGTACTCCCTGGCGAGGGTATTTGAAGATATTTTTTTTACAATTGACCAAAAGACCGACGACCACAAAGATAAGATAACTGAGGTGTAAGAACAAGACTGAATATTACACACCGGGGTGTATGTTGTAACTACTTACCAGAAAGAATGTGTCCCATGAACAGAATACGAAAATTTCAATGATTTACGTTAATGTTTTAACTATGCTGAACACGGAAACACTGACATCCCACACACTTGAGAAAGCGGCAATTCTTGCTGGGTGGTATCTTAATTTCAGGGGATTTCGATGGCAAGGTATACGAACCAGAGACTGGCAGCATGGATTTTATTAAAACTAATCATCCTTTTGAAAAGATAGTTACTGGCGTATTTGTTAAAATACCAAATCCTAACCCTCAACCTGACACTAACCTGAAGAATATAATATGTACGGAGGCTCGGTGTCGTCACGGCAGACATGCCTCATGGCATTAAAAAAATGTGCAGAAAGTACGAAGTGCAGGAAATCTGGCTGGTTACAGAAATACTGGCCCGGTTCGCGAATCAAGACAAGTTTAAATGTGAAATAAAAATTGTTCTGACTGAGTAGACGCAAAGTCAAACGGAAAAGCGTCCATGAATAGTTGAGGGTGAATAGTTACTTACGCCGAGCAATGATATTATTTAATCCTCACACGGAAGGACCTTCCTTGTTAAGTCTACCAGACAATACAAAATCATTTGAACAGACGTATCGAACTGTCCAGCCCTCAGCATAAAATGTGAACTCTTCGCCTGCACAAACAATTCTATGTCATTCTCTGCCACATTTGTCGGAAATTTAAAACCATATGAACAATGGCTAAGTTTTAACGAGAACGATCTCTCAACTCGCTAATTTGTAGAATTACATTCCAGGAAAGGGTCACCAGTTCTTTTGCCTCTAAATCGCGGTATTTAATGCATCCTTGTGGCGATCATGCAGTCAGACGGACCTTGGCAGGGTGAGGATTTATGTTTCTATCGGTATTCGCGTGCCTTGTCACTGCCATTGTGCTCTTGCCACTTTTATTTTCACAGGTTTGAATCACCATTTTAGTGTCTTCCTTTCGCTATTGCACTTCCACGATCTATCACTGATCACCAGAGCCACCAAATAATATGTTATATATAATTATTATTAATAATTTGCTATGAATGTCAAATGAAGATCAATGGGGGAAAAAACAACAAGTCACAAAATGTGCAAAAGAGAACATCTAATAATAAAATGAGAAAGTCCACTACTTCCCTCTTGTAACTGAAAAGGCGATTTCCATTTACGATTGTACTTTGTTTATTTTACTTTTTAAAGTTATTTTCTAAAATTGGTTTCGCAAAGACTGGGGATTGATGAACATGTTGTCCACATTGGTGGGATAAAAGCAAAATCACATTTTGCTATATCTGTTATTTGTGTGATCCTTAGTTTTTTTTATTTCAGTTTTTGTGGTATTAAGGCATTTCCCCCTGCGGTTTTCAAATATGTTTTAGGGTAGACATTTCCTAATAAAGTTACAAATACAGTTATGCAAGATCATAATTTTAAAATTTCGTGGCTGAAGTCAATGAAAAAAATTAACAGCCTGCTTATCCTCATCTCCTTGAAACTCCAAGCAGGTCCGGGTATTGATATTTTTTTCATATTTATTTTTATAGAAATGATTTACTTCCTCATCATGTTAACGATGGTGCAGATGTGTGAATGGATGAAGGGTTGGAAGGAGGAGGGCAAACATAATTTAATGGTGTTCACTAAAATGAAAAGAGAGGTCCGTGATAATTCTCGGGTTTGATAGGGGGTCTATTGGCTTTCTCGTGAAGCGAGTTCATTATCATTATTATCTTTCTTGCTACCGTTTATCTTGTTGAACATGCCTCTCTGTGTATCCAGTCTGAGATATCTTCTCCTCAACTTCCTATTGACAGATCGATCTCTATCTTGTTACGGGCTTCACGCCTGGATCCGAAAGGATCAGCCTCAAAGTAATACTCCTGTAATATGTTGATATGACTTGAAGCTGTAACAGCCTGCGCCACAATACTGCATTGGAATATTCCGAGCGCTTAACACAATACATCTAATAGCTCTAGTTAAAATTGAAGTAAGTGGCGTATCTTCAGTCTGTTTTACTATACATGTAATAGGTGTTATAAAGCTCCTCACGCTGTGACATATCCAAGTAATTTATTGGATTTACTAAAAACCAAATTGAATGACAAGGGCTTAAGTATAGATTACACCATGATGTATAGGATCCATACAATAAGCTCCGTGTTGATCTCTGTGTGTGGAAGTATGTAACTACCACTTGATCTGAATACCATAGACTCCATTGAAGTTGACACAACAAACTGAGAATTAAACAAATGACACACCCACACCCTCCTTTCTTCTCCCTGCCCTGGGATCAAACTAAGATTACTGAAATACCAAAGAAGTAAAACCACTTCCTTGATTTGGCTTCAGGAAGGAGAAAAATGCCAGCTTCAACGAGGAAACTTTTACAATAGCCATTACACCCGGTCACTGCTAAGGTATACAGCATCCTAGTACAAGCTCAGCTGTTACAGGTATCGGCCCCTCCAAAACTAAAAAACAATAACCTGAGTCGGAATGTCGTAAAGACTTCCAAGTTATATATTTTTACCATTCCATGTAAATGAGATTTCTAAAGCAAGGGCATTATGTAATATAATTTAGTATAAGGATTTGATTTCGGCACAAACAGTAACAGGTGTGTTCATTTCCAGTGACTACACACTGTTGTTGTCAAAAACACGGCGTTTCCACTGTTTGATGTGTAGGAAAAAACATAATTTTATAGTATTTAACACAGTTCCAGGCACAGTCTTGCGAACGACACAACGCCCTTTAATCCATCCACAACTGTTTGAACATAAAGAATCAGATCGTACAATGTATTGACTGGAATCTCCATCAGAATTTTAAATCACAATTCAGCATGAACACAAATATTAAGTCATCGTCCAATATTTTCTTTGGCATTTTCTCTGGCCTCTAACTCAGACAAAAACACTTTCTGGACATTGCAAACGTGAGTTTTACCTTATTATTAAATTAGCAATACACTATTGGTCGGATATAGGACACTTATTCCAACGGTAGAGTAAAGATCCTTCACACAACTATGAAAACACATCAATGAACTGGAAGTGGCGTATTACAAAATCTCAAGTGTTTGCCAGAGAAACTACGCCTTTACCGAGTCCATTAATGCCCTTCTGCTTTAGATTCAAGGAAATGAAATCATCTGGAAGCGGAAAGGAAACACGAGGCAGATCGAGTGTGTTCTCCGTTGACACAAGGGGGGAATGAACTGCCACACTTAAGAACAATAATGCCCAATCTGTGCGCTGGTACGCGAAAAATGATTAATCAGTGACGCTGCCAGCAGTTGCATGACTGACAATCAGACATACAATGCTCCCCAGGGTGGAATTAAAAAACACGCATTACTCAGGCCCTATGTCACAGGCCGAAAAGGAGACAGGGAGCTTTCTCTTTGTGGTATAGATAGATACAGACACAAGATAGCGTGTACGAGTGTAAAATTGAGAAGATTTGACAATGCTTCGAGAAAAGACTTGAGATCGGCGTGGTCGTACAACAATGACACATGACAAGACTGAGAGACGGAAAATGACTGTATTACAAGTACAATTATACTCAAGATTACAAGTTACAAAAGAAATACAAAAGAATATGCCACAGTCAGTTGTACAAAGAAAGAGAGACAAAAGGAAGAGAAGAAAGCATAAAAGATTGGTGGGGGCAGTAAAAATAGGAGAAAAGAATAAAGAAATTCTGGGATGGACAGAATAAAAGAAGGGGTAAAAATGGATCGAACGAAGTGAAAAGAGTAAAGCGAGAGAGAAATTGGTAGGGTCGAGACAAAAACAACAACATAAGAATAAGAGGAGATATAAATGAAGAGAGAGAGAGAGAGAGAGCGGATGACAGCAAAGGTTAGAAATGAAAAGCTTCAGAGTGCCGAGTAGAACTGGAATACCGAAGTCGGCACAGAGCCACTTGTCAGTGCAGCGACACCTCATGACAGGAATGAATTTTAAGTATTGCCGGGATCACTTTTCTGCTTTTATTTTTTTAGGCTCAAACTGACTTGCAATCTGCACGTATCCATTGTGTGCATGATCGGTGATTGTTGAAGAAAACAAATAAATGAATGAATAAACAAGCAAAAATTGACAGATAAATAACACGCAAGGAAGTAAGTGAATGAAACAATTTACTGAATAAATTATGTAGAAAAGTAAATAGTAAATAACAGGTATATAAAAGAACACTTATATAAATAAATAAATGAAAAAGTAAACAAATACACAGATGGTATTCCTTTTGTTTACGATGTCTTCCCTTTCAGCTTTAAGTGTCTCTGAAACGTGGGAAATGCTTTTAAAAGTGAACTCCTATGCAAGAGCATTATTTTGTTCTTTAAATTGAAAAATTTGCACCCTTTGCAAGAATTTGCCCTGGCAGGATAATGAAACACACCTCTTCATTCCTTAGAGAGCAGAACTATTCAAAAGACCTGGATAAAGAGCGGGTAATGGGGTAAAGTGAGTAAAAGGTAATGTTATTTTCAGAGCTGAGAAAGTCGCGTTTTTGATATTTTTGTTTGATCTTTCGGGACGTTAGGAGGAATTTCCGAAGTTTTGGAGTGTATGATCTTGTAGAACAGGAGCTGGTGAGATGTACACGCTTTTGATGTGTTTGTTTGTTTGTGTGTTTATAGGGGAGAAGAAAGCAAGGGGGCAAATTATAACGGAAAGGGTGAATGAAGCAAGAGACACGTGTAAAGAAATGGAGATTGTGGGGGGGGGGGGGGGGGGGGAGATGAGTAATAACGAACGAAAGAAAAGGTCTGGAATCGAAAACCCAAACAAAGACACAAGGCAAACAAACAAATGTCTTGTGAATCCAAATCCCTCCCGGTCCCATGAGGGACAGAACTGAGCTGCGCCAAAGGAAAGAACATGGGCTGTCATACTTGAGGGGGATCGCGATTTGCTTTGTGTCGCTGACTGCTCACCTCCAATCCTTTTTATTTTTTTTACAAGCAGGTGAGCCCTGACTGCTGATTTAAACTATTCAACGAGCTCCCGGCTAAAGTTTGAACACAAGAATACCCTGCTGCCTTACAATGATCTCAAATGGAATCTGCTAGTCAAGTTTTTTAGCTTTTATTGTTTACTCAGATAAAATGTTTACTCATTAAAATTCGTTTTTCATTATGCTAAACCCTTAGTTATATGAGCCGAAGGGCCAAGTAAACTTCAGCATGAGCAAGTTTTAAAGTTTGTGCTGCGCAATTGTTAAGCTTGTTAAAGATACAATAGCTGTTTGTTTCAGTGAAGAGCCAGTCGTAGTTTTGTAAATGACGAACAAATTTAACATGGAGTCAGGCAATTCATGTCATAACCAAAGGATTCTCAAATTTAAAAGATCAGTAAATCCGGGATTTCAGTAAGTTATTAAAGCTAAAAGTATGACGACTGAGATTATTCCATTTGAAAATGGAACAAATAAGCGTTAAGTCCCATTGAAAACAGATCCACCATGGTACCGTGACATCAATGCAAAGCCATGAAGACCTCCGCCCACACAGAGTGTTAGCCCGCTACAAATATGACACAAAGATAAAATATCATTTCCGGTTCAGTATCATTTACAGGAAACGGATCAAAATACGGCAATAAAACTAATGAAAGCACCACTTTACCTTCTGTACCTGGAGAAGTTACGTTTCGTAGAAAACCACCGCTATATAAATGCCATTTATTATTATTATTATTATTATTGATAATACAAACTGACATGGTGATATAACAGAACAGCCAAAAATGAAACAATTATGAGATATTGATAATAACGTCAACGACAGAGAGGAGGTTGCGTGTGGGGCTGGGAGGGGAGTCGGTGGGGAGTGAGAGAGAAGAAAGGAGAGGGAGGCACGCGCGTATTGTTTACAATCGTACCGGAGACAATTAAGATCACGTTCCGGCCGGTACATTTATCTTTTCATTGTTGTAATTGTTGTTTTTCGAGGGGGGGGGGGGGGGGTTGAGTTTGAATTTGAGTTTGGGTTGTACGGCCCGTCGGCACGGCAACTGCCACTTTGCGCCCTTTACCGTCTGTTTAGGTACACTTTATCTATTATTATATATTTCAGTAACTTGCAACCTTTGGCATGACTAACTGACCAAACTATACACTCTTCAAGGCTTAAATTTGGCAGGAAGGTGGCAATTGAGATAAGGAAGATGATGGCTATACTCAAAAGTTGTTTACTTCAAGCATGTATTTTTAATAAAATAACTGTTTATTGCATGATTTCTGAAGCAAGACTGTAGTTAAGTAGGTTATTACTTTTATTATATGAGAGAGAGAGAGAGAGAGAGAGGGCGGGGGGGGGGGGGGGAGCACATGACTATTTATTCCGGGCAATGCCCGGTAGGTCATCTAGTTTATTTATATTTCGAGGGGATGCCAAACACAATCGTTAGCGCAAATTTTCTTCTCCTGTGTATTTCTGTTGTATCTTTCTTCAGTCCACAGCCCTGTCTAACAATAGTGGAATAATGCAAATACTCGGCTACTTGTTCTCGTGGTTGTTGAAATAAATTGTAGGCTTGAATTTCAGAATTCAAAAATGGATGGTGTGAAAGAACATTAATTTAACATAAATATTCTGTTAACAACTTGTATCTCTGTTTATTTGTTTGTTTTTTTTCTTAAATCGCCATGTCCAATTAAATTTAGACTCAAACTAGAAGGAGAATAAATAGTGAGAAGTACTGAATGTCAATTGTTCTTGATTTCACTGCTGTTGATTTTGCTTGTTGTTTTATCTGCTTTTCAAGGCGAGGAACAGGCAGTGCAAAGACATCTTGATATGACTGCCCCTTTCCACTGCCCCTCCTTTCCCTCCAGCAGTTCGGGAACTCTCTGAGGTGGAAACGGTGCAAGTTCTGTCACCAGTGTCGCCCGATTCCTACTTTCTTTAACCGGTCAAGAATTAAGACAAAACTAGTTTTTTTGTTGTTGCGGAACTTGCCACTTCTGAGGACGCCAAACGTAGAAACCTTGGGGACAAGGGGTGGGGGGGGGGGGGGTCGAGGAGAGAAATGTTTCACTTAACTAAAGAAATTCAATAGTTTCTATCTTACATAAGTTGAAAACAGGCTGACATAATTATGGTTTGTGGCGATGTCAGTGATCCCATTCTGTCGATTGACATGATATCTCAGTTTTAAACCTTGATGTGCGTGTATGTAATAACCGCTAGACGAGATTTAGATTATACATTTGACGTTATGCTCGACCTTAATTCTTGTTTGTTCCAACTCTACTTTTTGCACAACTGAGAAATTCGACGTTAAACGTTTGCGGCTTTAGTATTATGGGAAGGAATTAGAATATCAGAACTCTGAAACAGCTTGATAAGGACCACGACGGTATTTTAAACAAGCGTCAAGGTGCGCATTAACCTCTTCTACACACTAAAATATTTCCACTTTTTCAGAAAATGGAGATAAAACAATCATGAGTAAAGATGGGGTATTGAAAAAAATATCTCTAAAGTGAGGACAGAAACTTCCGATGAGAGACAGGAAAATTTATAACTATCTGGAAACGAATTGGACACACCTGTTGTCGGACCAATCTCTCTACCAACTGAGTAATCAGAAAAGGTATTCTTTAGGAGGTTATGAAAATTACAGATGGAGCCTCAGATCAAGAAATCATCCCTTAGAAATAAATATGAATTAACCACTGTTTCCACAACCATCTGAAAAATTTAGTCAAAAAAAATTATTCCCAAGTCTCTGAGTCACAGATCATCCTTTGGTCTCTGTTCCACAGTTTAAAAACCCATCACCACTGCTCTACGATAATAGCATATGTCAGGCTTATGCCAAAAGGCAATTGACGGTTCATTGCAGCCCTGAGCACGAGGGTAGATAAAGAAATGCGGCAACAGGGAAATAATACACGAGAATCATAACAGCGTAAGTCACCAAATGACAGGAAAAGAAACAGTTTTTTCTTAATATCTCAAGAGTGTCGAAAATGACTTCTGCCATTAGCGTAGAGCAATGGCGCCATGTGTGTTGTTTGCATTACGCAATCTTCCAGTGTCGCACGCCATCAAAACGAAGATCCTGACTTTACTTCTCCCCCCTGCACTATGGCGCCTTGTGGTCGGCGTTATCCGCCGTGGAACCAGATATCAACAGAGGACAATGCCACTTGAACACACTTGTACATAATGTATTAATTGTGTGTTTGTCTCGGTTGGCATAACAGAATGTTCAGTTCTAAATGGCAACTGGAAAGGCCATTGACTGGCTGTTTGAGTCGATAACGTGCTCATTAATTTTCTAACACAGACGTACAAATGGAACAGGGTATTGACATGTTTTCTTTTCAAGTACTCATTCTGGTAGAGCTAATAAACATTGGTCGGGGGCTGAGGAGACAGAGGCGAAGACACGTCAACTGCCCAGCCAATCACACGGATGTTAAACATCAACTTATTTCCTGGCCTAGACTAGCGTAATGAATGTGTGTGAGAGTATTGCGCGAAGAGGAGGTGGAAGTGAGGGTGGGCTGGGCTGGGGACAGACAGAATAAGAGACCGTGGGGGAAGGGGATGGGGGGTGGGGGGGGGAGCAAAGACGCCTCGGTTTATCTATGATTTTTCATTAAACGATCATAACTACTGTGAACGATAATAATATTCACGTTGTTTTTTTAATGTAACCAGATTAAGTCAGCTCAGATTCCTCTATATGGGTTCAGTGAAGTTCTTATCTTATCTTATATTACCTTATCTTATCTCAAAGCAAACTCAGGCACGCATTCACACCAATCACACATAAAAACGTATCCAAAACATCAACCAGCCACACTATTTTCCATAGTAATTCCTCTCGTGCTCTGGAACTATTACTTGTTGCTTAATGTCAGCGCACCCAACCACACAGGAAAACATAGTGATCTGAACATACCATCAACTATAACTGAGGCAAATCCAGTCTATGGGCAAATCAGAGTCTGACCAAACCAACTTCCATATAGAGCAGGGGCGTTCTGATCGCGCTAAGTGGCGGAGCGACAGGTCCAAAGACCTCTCATTAAAAAACACTTAGCCGTCCTAGGAAACAGTCACCGTGCAAAACAGTTACAGCATAAAAGGCAGTTATAGAGCATTAGCGAACACCTGAGGCGCGTTCAGCTACGCTAGGAAAGTTAGCTCCTACGTAGAAAAGGTAGCGAAACCGTCCAGTACCGCGTAGGGGTAGGTAGCCCCTAGGGTAGGAAATTGAGGACCCCGCAGCGGTGCTATCTTCCGAAATCAAGATGGCGTCGATGAGAGTCGCGTTTCAGTCTGTTGACCATTCTTTTTTCAACTGTACGATTTCTACAGCACAGTGACCTCAACAAAATTTTCCACGTGCGCCATTCACCAAACACACAGGCAAGCTTGTCCAAAGTTGCTTTATTATTTGCAATCGTCTGTTCGACCGTATCATCACACAGTTCTTGCAAGAGATGTGCTTTCAAGCTTCTTTTGTTCATCCTTGCCGCCATCTTGAAACTGCTAGCTCGTTCAGTTGGCCGCTACTCTTCCCTTCTTTCCTAACCCTAGGGTGACCTAGATTTCTACGCGAACTGAACGCAGCTCTGCAGACAGTCTCGCCCACCTGCATACAACCTAACACCAAAAGCAGATACCTCGATCAACACTGGGGGACAAAATATTTTGAATTCTGGCTTTAAAGAATTTCCCATATAGCGAAATACGAGAAGGAAGTTAAAACCCCGTCTGCCTGTTTCGAAGATTTACGCCGTGTTTCCATGTGTACGGAAGACGAAACAGCAACTGAAACGGCAAAATCCATCAAGCAGTGTAGAGAAACATCGTGAAAGCATTCTTTCTATTTCACTACTTGAAGGGGTTTTGACGTGTCCCTTTCCGTACACAGGAAAACCCAGCTTAACGTTGAAGAAAAAGAGGTTTATTACACTGTGCACGATTGTTCACAAAACCGTGTGATTTGTACGAGAATTTTAATCAGATACGAACTTGTGTAAATTGATCCTGATGTATTGACAGTCTCTCTGCTCAAAGTCTGTAATTTACCATGACAGCATTATTTGTTATTATAATTCGCCCGACAAGCAACTGGAAATTCGTGGGTTAAATCAAGGAATTTCTCCCTGACCGTAAAATGCAATTGTGACATGAACAATCATGTAGTTTGTGTTGTGTTTCCTTCAAATTGCATTAAAATATGACCTCCAACCTACAGCAGGAAACGCAGAACAACGTAAAGATTAAAACTAGAGAGCTCAAAAGTTCAAAAAGTTTAGGGAAGAAATGGAAATGCCCAAAATTACGGCTAATTCCAGACATTATTTAGGTAAGAAATAAGTAATTCCAATCCAATAACACGTTGATTTGCGTTACTGGCGCCCGCCGATTCAGACCTTTGCTACTTTAATAAGTCTGTTTCAAGTTCACAGTCCCGAATTGTTGGCAGTTTTGGAAAGAAGCAAAGTGTTGCTGGATTGGATGCAATTTTGGTATTCTTTCGTGACTGACGTCTCTGTGTGATGTAGTGGCGTGCATAAGTTTGGTGATGGCCGGAGCTAATTCCTTGATTGTCTGTCCCAAGACTCAAGTTTAGAGCCCAGTATTAGAAATTGTAATGTCAGAAAGGAAGACATTTTAAATATGTAAATATTTAATTAAATGCTGCGGCACCAACAGATTTACCGCTCCTTATTATTATCTTAATCAGCATTTCGCACAGTATTTACATGTAATAGGTTCTCTCCTCTGGAATCGCTTATTAAAACGCCGATCCACATTCACAATAGCATGTGGGGCTGTGGTGCAGCTTGTACAGTGAAATTAATGGCAACCATCACCCTGTCGAATTAGCTGTGTGAGCTCCATTACACTGCAGTCTCTTATCCACAGCGAGAAAACACAGAGACGCCAGTTGTCGAGACGTGAGAATTTCCCATCTCTATTCACAAAAATAACAGACAATGGAAACTTCACATCTTCACATAACAAAAGTATATTAAATAACAGGAAAAACTCGTGTCGGTGATCACATCCGCATTCTGGAAGACAACTGTACAAACCTGCACAATTATTCAAGAACTTCACTGGTACACGCCAACACAGCAAGAAATATCGTCATTTTATGTAAAAAAAAAAACAAAAAAAACAGCAATGTTCATTATCCCGTCTTCTCGAAAACAGCAAATACAACAGACACCACTGTTTACCAGATCACCAGGACTGCCAATATATTACATTCTCGAAATACGACAAGTTACACGTTGTATACGCCTCCAGCTGCAAACACGCATTTACATTTACGAAACCAACAGAAAATAAAGTCTACTTTATGCGCAGCAAGGACTCACAGATTACGTTGTTGGAACCAATGAAAACTTCCACTCTAGACCTGCCACACTGGTTTTCTCACCTGAAGGTGATAAGTATCCATTATCGCTTCTCCAACTTCTACACTTCATTTTAACGGCACGCCAATTCCCAAAACAAAAACCTCCGCCTTCAGAAAAGTGGCAAAAAAAACTGTCGTCTTTTCCTTGCGTTCTTGCGCAACATCGATACGGTTACTCTTCTCCCTCAATGCGCAGAATCTAAAAGTCCGGGAAATAAAATCCGAACAATTCACTGTAGATGTTTACACATCTCTCTTGAGCAGAGAATCAAACTACACATCCCATACAGTAGAGAACAAAACACACTGCACTAATAAAAGGTAACAATCAATGAAATCTTTCATCTTTTTTTTCTCTTACTGGATGCACAGACCTGACACTTTGTGTGTGCCAGAGAATCGCGTCATCCGTCACGCAAATAACTCTAAACCATGCCCATATCTCACGTGCAAATAAGAACTCACGGAGTATTTTTATAGAAAAATAAATGCTATGTTGAGTTTTGTTCTTTGAAATTAGCTACACAACGAATGAATGGCGATGCTATCTATATTTGCTAAACAACGTTCAACGTATCTCATGGTCACATTTTGACGTATCTATATTTCATGCAAGCTGCGGGCGTCGCCAGGTCATAGCATTCCAGTGCGGGCTAGTGGTAAACATAGTCCACCAAAATAATGCAGACCGTGACGAAATGTGTGAAAATTAGCGAACATTTTCTGGTGCCAGAAGTTTGCCATTTGTACACAAAATGCCGTGTAGACGAGTATGAACTGCTGCTGAGTGCCGACACAATGCTCATTCCAGGCGATGACGACCTGAGTCTCACAATCTTTCAGCACAGGTAAAAAGATAATTTCATATTCCCAAAAAAACTTGCTGCACAATAAACAGGTTACCTGGTTTCCATATTTTTACAGTAATCATCAAATACATGATGCGCGTTCTCCAATCACTCAAATTTTCAGTTTGTTATCGGATACGTTATCAGAGATCCTGGTTACATTGGAAACATGATGTATATTATTCTTATCTTAACTTAACCCTGAAGCCGGTACAGAATGGAGATGTGTTGTGGACATGGAGCCCCCAGGGCATACCAAACCCAGTCACAAAGTGAAGCATTACCCGGTCCAGGTAAATATGACGATGATTGCAAGAAAACCTACTAATCATTCTATTATGCAACAAAACGGGGTCCTCCAATAATACGCGGGAGTCACTCAGTGACCCATAACTTCAGCAAAAATGACCAATTAATCAATCTATACCTTAAATTATTGGTGTAGTTCATTGATTGGACGGTCCAAACCGGTTCATGACCTCAAGCAATCAATCACTCAGGATGTCAACCTTTCAGGAACTGACGGTCAAATATCTCTGTTTACGATGACTATTTTTTGCGATCCCAACTATTTCTTCTTCAGTAACCTTTGATGTAGCCTATAGAATTCAGCATATTTTGTAGCTGGACATGACATACTCACATACACTTATAAATCTACATGCATCGTTATAAATATCTGCAAAATAGCAAATCCGCACCGTGTCTGTATAATAATGAGCAGATACGCATAATCTGTAGCTGGACATGACATACTACTAAGCTTATAAATCTACATGCCCTGTTATAAATATCTGAAAAATAGCAGATCCATGCTGTGTTAGTTATTATGAGATACGCATGAATACGCAGATACACATAATTTGCAGCTGCACATGACATACTAACACAATACTTGTAAATCTGCATGTATCGATGTCAATTTCTTTGAAATGGCATCCGTACTGTTCTAGTTACTGTGATACTGACAACATTTGTGACCCGATACATCGATACTACATAACCGTGACCCGAAAAATGGGACCAACTTCTGCAGAGAACGTAAAAATGATGGGATTATTGTCATGTTAGAACCAAAACCACTCGTGAATATAAGCACCGACTTTTTATGCAATAAATCCGACTTTTTCAACACAACCCCCCAATTTCTCCGCTTCTTTCTGTTATAATTATGAACTATTGCGCCCGTTGACTCGGGAAACACACTATGTGATTTTTAAAGCGGCGGTGTGGGCGGCAGTTAGTAGTGTTATAGTGTGATGCATAACAATTCGGTGGTGAGCCACCACTTTGGGGCTTACGCTCGCCGTGGTCTGGAGTACACCTTATCAATTGAAGCGCAGAACGAAATTTCCTGTATACCTTTTAATTCTACTCGAAGAAAAGGCGTCTTTTTTTTTTTAAATTCCGGCTCAAAATGCAGTAACACTTTCTTTTGTTCAACTCAGCTGTGTTTCAAAATCAACGAAAGTCAATATCAACACAGCCAACTTCAAGACCTTTGAAAATATGCCCACGCACACCTTTTCGTGTCTTCCTGTCTAATAAGATATTAATTTTTGTAGAATTTAAGGTTCACCGGTTAAAAAGCCGTCCATGGTTACATTGGAGGTCTTACTGCCTTTATGAACGTACAAGAAAAAAAAAATCCACTAAAGACTATGTGATATTAACATGCAAGTGAAAGTTTACTTCAAATTTCTTCCCGTGCAGACCGCAAAAGGCGTTTAAATTTCATTCGTTTTATCTTTGCCTCGCCAGTGATCAGTACAGAATTTCTAACTTCAATCGGCGATTTCAGTGAGCCGAAGTGCATTTAATATCCGGACGTGCTTTGGTGCTGCTAACGAAGCAAGGACTCGCAGCTAAGTAAACTGTTTCACTTCGTTCCTGTTGAAGTATTTTTTTTTTTCACTTGAAAAAGGCGAAAGCCGAAAATTTTGTGTATTTTCTGTCTTCTCTTTAGTTTTGCTTTGTATCGTTTGGGTTTTATTTCTCACGCGGGGTTTCGCAACATACGACCTTTTCTTTTTGCCCAATTTTGAATAAGTGCACATATCATGTGACATTGTTGTATGCCGTCTGATTTTATTTTTTTTTATGTCTAATGAATGGAGATACGTACACATGCCACACTCGGGCTCATTGGATATGAAACTGAGACATGACAGCAATCCGACAGGTTGCACGTGTGTGCCGAGCCTGACCGGTGGGTATTTTGCATTAATCATTTGAAGAGTAGGCCTATTTATTTGGGCCAGATGCAAGGCGCTCGTCTCTCATGCCCAAGGTACCGGGTTCGAATCCCGGTCAAGGCAGGCATGTTCGAAGTTTGGGATTTTTCTCATATTTTCCTGTCCCTGATCCCATGGTAGATAGGCTCGAACACCTAGTCTTCTCGGATAAGGACCAAACAAACTCGGAGGGCCCACGTGCACGTTGCGCACGTCAAAGGAACCTTGGCAGTTGGAAATAGAGAAGAGCAGGCCGAATAGGCTACTGCCCGGGGAAAATTAGACAAATGCTTGTCCCTATCACCCCCACCCCTCACCCCCCAAAAATATATAAAAACCCAGCCGACCGGCGCTGCACTGTGGCGACGACACGACGTCTGCTCCAGTTATAACTGGGCTGCAATGACACTAAGTCCAATTTCCCAAATGGGATTAAAGAAGTGCACAAAGTACAAACAAACAAAAAATAACAACTTTATTTACTTTAGTTAACCAGACACTGTTCTCAAGTCCACATAATACTATTATGATCGTTGTCAGATTATTGTGCAAGGCAAGTCGCAAAAATTATGAGTTCACATTTAGCGCTACCCATTCATTGATGACAAACGCTGATTCTTTAGCGTCAGTCAAGCTGGCTAAGCAATTTTTTCTCACTGGCCAGGTCATAAATTACAGTGACTTGTTCAGAGATATGAAATGACCATAACAATGACCAATGAGTTGGCCCCAGGGCAGGGACAGGATGTTTTTCAGATCAAGCTGACCCAGATATCAGAAGGTCACCTCACTGTAGAGGTGAATAAGGGCAGTTGTGTTAGATATATAACATTGTGTTGATGTCGTTTTTAGTATTTGATTGGTTGATTTCTTTACAGGTGGTAATGATGTGATAATCGTGCCCCATTAGTAATAGTGTTCATTAAATGTTAATGATTTATTTGAAAACAAAACTAACTAAAATATTAATTATAGAATAACTTTGGCAGGTTCACCTCTTGGTACACCAGACTGAGTCAGCCATTGCTTGGGTAAATGAAACTGGCCAGAATTACAGGACCGATGGAGCGGGAATGAGAAAGTGTATTTGTGAGAAAGAAAGAAAGAGAGAGAGAGGGCAGGCGAGAGAGAGGCAGAGAGAGAAAGAAAGAAAGAAAGAAAGGAAGAAAAAAAGAAAGAAAGAAAGAAAGAAAGAAAGAAAGAAAGACGCAGAATCTCTGAAGGTAAAATGGAATGAGAGATTGCCTGGGAAAGACTGAAATTAAGAGTAAGAAAGACAACGTGGAATAAACTGTGTGTCCTGTTAAGTAAAGAGTGTGAAAAGACAGACTAATTGAACAGGGTCGAGAAGAGTATACACTGAGCCAAATTACTTTTTTTTTTTTTCATGTACAAGGAATTCCTTTCATGACACAAAAACAAACTAATTATGAAGGATCGTCCCAAGTGAAGTGTTTGAAAACAGCAGCAACAGAAACAAATTAGGTTTTAAAAAAATGCAAATTAGAAAAAAAAAAAAGGAAAGAAATCTTTGATTTCACACTTCATTTCAAGTGGATTTCCATTTTTCACAGTTTTTTAATATTGTTTTTCATCTACTTAAAAATGCTAAGATTCCTGCACCTAAGCCCAGGTAACATTTCTCAAACGCTGAGTTTTTGCAGTCTGTGTCAGCAAGGGAAACTCATTGCAGCGTTAAATTTCCCCGATAATTAAATTGACCCACAACCTGGACTTGGCACATTCGTGCGTGCACTTTTCTTAATCAAGACTTGGCAGAGGAACAGGGGGAACTCACGGCGTGTATGCCAGGAATTGACAATGCAGTCAAATTACAGCTGCGTCTGTGGCAAGGCGATGTTTTGATTTTTCTGTACAGAGAGAGGCATGCCGATTTAAAGAGATGTTTTTGAACAGGTTTGTCTTAAAATGTTTCAGGTTAAAATGTGAGTAGATTTATTGTGTATGGAGATGGGGGCATGGAAGCGTAAAGTTAACAGGCTAAAGGAATACAGAGACATGGAAAGGTTTTGAGAGTAAAACCTCTGTGACAGACACAGACAGACAGAACAACAGGCAGACGGACGGACGGACAGATAGGCGGACAGATGGACAACCGGACAGATTAGATAAATAGATAGATAGATAGATAGATAGATAGACAGACAGACAGACAGACAGACAGACAGACAGATAGACAGATAGATAGATAGATAGATAGATAGATAGATAGATAGATAGATAGATAGATAGATAGATAGATAGATAGATAGATAGATAGATAAAATGTATTCATCAAAGAAAGAAAACACAATGTATTGAATAACAAATCACTGATACTGTTACAGATATAACAAATCTAATATTATCAAGTATTCGTTACAATTGAAATGATCGACATTTTCAGGAAGGTGTGATAATCAAATTGGCAGCAATTATTTCAATGCTTTAGCGGAAAACCCACATACTTTCTCACAATTCAATTTCATTTCTAAAGTTCGCTCCACTTATTTCCACTTCTATAATCAGCTTTCTAATTTCTCTCCTGCTGAAAGCAAGCCAACGACAAAAAGAATGTGCATCACTTAGTTACCATTGCAAATTGATGAATGTCAAAACCAGGTGAAAGTTTTGTATTTCAAAGGGAAAATAATCCCCACGTCAAGAGCGACAACTTGTCAAACAGAGTAATCGGCCTTACTTTGTTCCCCCTCCCCGAGCTGGGAAAGATCATGGGTGTGAATGGAAGGCGTGGCTCGCTGAGACATGAACCCCAGGTAATAACTGGGAAATGCTGTGTGGACATTGTCACGAGCAGAGTTAGGGTCTTGGGGATGTTATGACTGCACGAGAGGCAGCTAACTCACACTCGGACACAACCACACAAGAAAAGTATTAAATAACTAGAGGATCTATATATGTCAGGCCGGTCAGGCCATCTTATTATTTAAATATTAATACACAAAACAAAAGACAATAGAGGTATATTCAAAGCAATAAATTCTAATTACTAGCTTAATCTATGATATTCATGTAACTATGGTTCCTTATTGGATGTACTGCAATCAATAGCAAATGGGTATATTATACGAAACTAGATATCAATCTAAAGTGACAGTTGAGTCGCCACTGGCCAGTCGCCAGGCAAACTCTCCCTAAATCATATGGGCTTGAATGTTAGGAGAGCCCAGTACGTTCAAAGCCTACAGGAGCACACTTCGGCTTGTAGGTAATTAAGCAGTTGCAAAAGACTATATATATATATATGCACAATCACTATTCAATTCATCAACAATGTGCTATATTACTTCAATCATACTATGGAGATAGATCTATAATACGGGCCACTCGTCGTCGAGTGCCAGCTGGGGTTTCCTTAGACTTCCCTTGAGGCTGTGGTTCTCTCTCTATCTCTGAACTTCTATTATGCTTAGACAAATAAGATATGTTACCGCTGGTCACGCCTACTGGTAGGCGCGATCATCAAAAGAGCGCAGCGTGGGCTTTTAAAGGTCAGCCCACTCAGATCTTTCTTTCTAGAGCTCAGTCAGTCCGTTAGCAAGGACTTCTAGTCTTCAGACCACACAGTTCAGGTACTGGCCAACCGGAGATACTTCACGACACGATGCTTCTGCTCGTCTGTATTCAATGAATCTGAACGTTACACGATGTTTTATACTATCCAACTACCCAGCAGTACTAGTCCGCTGGCCCAATTAGTTCAGCAATCTCATTGGCCGAAACCTCCCACCATTTTAATTGTAGTGATACGTCTGCACTATTCTACCAGCCAGTTAACGTGCAAAAACGTGTCTAGTCATACTTAACAATGTCAACTATCCCCACCTTGTTTCACCCCTACTCCATTACTTATTAATCACGAACATTAAAACCGGCAAGTGTGAATCTAACAGTTTAACTTTACATTTATTTACTCACCAACTATAATTCGCGAGGACCGTTCAAGGCCACCAGCCAATTTCTCATGGCCCTGGCACGAGTTCTAACAACATCCGAATCATGACACATCCCCCACCCCAGTTAAAATTTGCAATTTTAACGATATAAATTATTATCGTAAGGGGAAGGCATGAGTCGAGAAATTGCTCGAAAGGTGAACTTAACTAGGTAATAACTAAGAATACTACAAAAGTTGAAGAAAAAAAACCTACAGGACGGGTATCATTGATGGACAAAACTTCATGAAAATCTTAAGGCTCCGTCCAAAAGTATATATCTCTCTGAGGATTAAATCTAACCTCTAAATACGTAGACATTAACAATCATAACTCTAAAATTTTAGAGTACAACATTGATCCTGTGCGAATGTCATCAGGAATGCATAGATACAATGAATAATAATCAAGAAAAGATAACTATAGTAGCATCGATGGCATTAGTGGATCTGGACTCCTGGTCTGCCATGGCTTCTCGTCCTCGACCCTGGGCAACAACGTCTGGTGTGGCCAAAATACGGGTCGACGTCAGTAAAATAGGGGATACAAAAATGACATTAATAACAGTGGAGTCTAGAGTGGTATCCCTGAAGATGTTGACGGGGTCCTCTTCAGATGTTAGTGGCGTCCTGTAGATGTCAGTGGTGTCCTCTAGATGTCACGACGAACGGTAGGGTATCCTCTAGATGGGGTGTCCTCTTCCAGATGTCAGTGGGGTCCGCTCCAGATGTCACGAGCAGAGTTAGGGTCTTGGGGATGTTATGACTGCACGAGAGGCAGCTAACTCACACTCGGACACAACCACACAAGAAAAGTATTAAATAACTAGAAGATCTATATATGTCAGGCCGGTCAGGCCATCTTATTATTTAAATATTAATACACAAAACAAAAGACAATAGAGGTATATTCAAAGCAATAAATTCTAATTACTAGCTTAATCTATGATATTCATGTAACTATGGTTCCTTATTGGATGTACTGCAATCAATAGCAAATGGGTATATTATACGAAACTAGATATCAATCTAAAGTGACAGTTGAGTCGCCACTGGCCAGTCGCCAGGCAAACTCTCCCTAAATCATATGGGCTTGAATGTTAGGAGAGCCCAGTACGTTCAAAGCCTACAAAAGTACACTTCGGTTTGTAGGTAATTAAGCAGTTGCAAAAGACTATATATATATATATGCACAATCACTATTCAATTCATCAACAATGTGCTATATTACTTCAATCATACTATGGAGATAGATCTATAATACGGGCCACTCGTCGTCGAGTGCCAGCTGGGGTTTCCTTAGACTTCCTATAAGGCTGTGGTTCTCTCTCTATCTCTGAACTTCTATTATGCTTAGACAAATAAGATATGTTACCGTTGGTCACGCCGCCACTGGTAGGCGCGAACATCAAAAGAGCACAGCGTGGGCTTTTAAAGGTCAGCCCACTCAGATCTTTCTTTCTAGAGCTCAGTCAGTCCGTTAGCAAGGACTTCTAGTCTTCAGACCACACAGTTCAGTTACTGGCCAACCGGAGATACTTCACGACACGATGCTTCTGCTCGTCTGTATTCAATGAATCTGAACGTTACACGATGTTTTATACTATCCAACTACCCAGCAGTACTAGTCCGCTGGCCCAATTAGTTCAGCAATCTCATTGGCCGAAACCTCCCACCATTTTAATTGTAGTAATACGTCTGCACTGTTCTACCAGCCAGTTAACGTGCAAAAACGTGTCTAGTCATACTTAACAATGTCAACTATCCCCACCTTGTTTCACCCCTACTCCATGACTTATTAATCACGAACATTAAAACCGACAAGCGTGAATCTAACAGTTTAACTTTACATTTATTTACTCACCAACTATAATTCGCGAGGACCGTTCAAGGCCACCAGCCAATTTCTCATGGCCCTGGTAAAAAAAACAACTCTGCGTGAGTTCTAACAACATCCGAATCATGACAGACATTTAAAATGGGATTTGAGAACTTAAAAATATAAATCTCACCTTACATAATTTTCTGCATTCTCCCTGGTAACTTTAACGTGATTCTGGGCATGAACAGAAAATGTCATTCTAAACCTGTATCAGAATTCGTGCAGACTTAAATTTGATTTATCGATTTATCGTGATGTTGTGGAACCAGGAAGTAAATTATGTCATACCGTGATGTGCTATAACTGTAACTAGTGGTATATCTCTTGTTGTTTTTAAAATTCTAGACAATGGATCTCGACACTTCACGTTGTTTAAAGAAAGGAATAATGCATTTTTTTTTTTTGGGGGGGGGTAGTTTCATTGGTTTCCGGATATTAAAAGTAATACCTCAATGATAAGTATTTTTTGCTGGCAAAATTAAATTACATCGTAACCGACTCTAAAGACAAATCGAGGGGTATTTGCCATATTGCTGAATGCGACATTTTGCCGATTTTTGAGGTTTTGTCATGAAAGTGGTTCTCTCAGTCATGATTTCATTATGTATGAGTGTCGTTCTAATTAGTTAAAAACTTTTCGAGATACATATTTGTGACGTAATGTTGTATGCTTTTTGGTCCTTCTGCCGACCAAACATCAATCCTCATTTTCTCGAAAAGGCAAAAATGCACATTCGACAATATGGCAAATACCTGACGAAATGTGAGAAAGCTAGGGCTGCTGGCGCACTGAGTCAAATCTATCTTGTCTCGGTTTCAGTGGTGAGATATGGACTATAGAGTCAATAGGGAGCTCGAGCATTGGCGAGCTCGAAACCAGTCTAGGTCACTAGAAATATGCTGCTAGATCTCAAATTGTTGCACTGGGGTATTGACGGGTTGACCTGCACGAGTGCTGAGGTGCCGTCCGTAACATCGATTTCTACTTTTTTATGTTGGCCAGCCTTTCTCTCTTTCTGCCTATCTCTCGACTATGAAGCTCACGGTCTGTCTATCTTTAAGTTACTGATGAAATAGCAATCAGCAGTGACGCGAGAGAGAGAGAGTGTGTGTGTGTGTGTGACAGAGAGAGGGAGAAAGATAGGGAAAGAGAGAGACAGAGAGAGGCAGACACAGTGAGAGAAAGAAACAGAAAGACACAGAGAGAGGGACACACAGAAAGGGAAAGAGACAGGGAGACACAGAGAGAGGGACACACAGAGAGGGAAAGAGACAGGGAGACACAGAGAGAGGGACACACAGAGAGGGAAAGAGACAGGAGACACAGAGAGAGGGACACACAGAGAGGGAAAGAGACAGGGAGACACAGAGAGAGGGACACACAGAGAGGGAAAGAGACAGGGAGACACAGAGAGAGGGACACACAGAGAGGGAAAGAGACAGAAAGACACAGAGAGAGGGACACACAGAGAGGGAAAGAGACAGAAAGACAGGCAGACACAGAGTGTGCGAGAGAAAGACAGAAAGAAACAGACAGAAAAGGTGGGAGCCAAACAGAGAGAGAGAATGAGACGGAAAGACAGAGTCAAAGAATGAGAGAAGGTTGGAGGAAGAGAAAGTTCGCAATGCTGTTATTGCCTGTGGCCATGAAATGTTCCTGCCCCTTCCCTTATCTCTGTACGGACGCCATGCAATGCACAGACACGGACGGGCCCAGGAAAACAGCAAGTGTATGTTTGCTTGATTGTCACATGTATTCCATGAATATCTGGTCTTTTGGTCAATCAGTCAGTCAGCTAGATAGTTTATGGGTCAGTCAGTTGCTGGCTTGCTTTTATTTTCCTTCAGTGCTTCACTGGTAGGTCCGTCATCTACTTAGTTAATTGGGTGATCGCTGATAATATTGGTCGATTAACTATCTATCTATCTATCTATCTATCTATCTATCTATCTATCTATCTATCTATCTATCTATCTATCTATCTATCTATTTATCCATCCATCCACCCACCCACTCACCCATCCACCCATTTACCATCCATCCGTCCATCCATCGATCTATCTATCTATCCACCCACCCACCCGTCCCTCCGTCCATCTATCTATCTATCTATCTATCTATCTATCTATCTATCTATGAGAAGTGATAGGCAGAAAGAACAGATGTTATAGTCTTTTTCCCCCAATCTCTCCAGCCTACAATGATTACACCTTCTACCTCCTTCTTTCGCCACACCTGTAAAATCACACCTGTATTACCCAGGTCCAGGCGATAATTTCTGTCTATACTAACACTTCACCTAACCACACCATCACCATAATCATCCTGACCTGACAGCTGGGTAGGTCGACAACCTATTATTTGGCGCTAGCCCGTAAAGCTGAATCTGCCACACGTGTGGCCGTGAGGTGGATTTTTCTGACGCTCGACATGAGGTCCATTATTTGCTTTCTGGCGTCGAAGACTCACTTTGTTTCATGAGGATCTCTCCCCTTGGCATTTTCACCTTTTTTTTTTTTTATTTATTTTTTTTTTTTTTTTTTTTTATTTTTTTTTTTTTTGTGCACGGCCTTGTTAGGGGCCCGCTCTTCTCGACTTCCAACTGCCAGTTATATTTAACGTACGCAAAGCGCCTTCGAGTTTTTCGTCCTTATCCGAGAAGACTAGGTGTTCCATCCTACCTATCATATAGGCAGGAAATGTCCCCAAAACTTCCAGAATGCCAGCATCGACCGGGAATCGAACCCCGTACCATCGGGTTGAGGGGCGAGCACCTTGCCCCTAGATCAAGGTGTCCCCACCAAAGACATACCTTCCAGGAAGCTTATCTACTGTACACGTGAACAGCTCTAACTACTATGTCACTGCAACGCCAGTGACATAAGAACAAAAGAACACTGAAACAATGGAATTACATGTACTCGGAAATCTCCGTCCGTCGAGTCATGGGACAGTTGGTTAGTGACGACTTTTAGTTTTATATTGTCTGTTTTCAGGGGATAGTAGTATTTTACATTATAAGCTAGATCTATAGCTGAATAGTGAACACAATCACTGTTTCCTCTATTTGGCTTTGTAATTAGCCTCAGTGGCTGTTCTCTATGAAACTAATGAAGCTTTAAGCTTCAGACCGCCTGATCCCGGAGAGGCCCTAAAGAAACATTTTTCAATGAGTGAATTTTGGATGTTGCCTTATTGTTACTGCTTGCGAAGGGGTCCATAACACGGCAAGCTTCGGGGTCCCAAAATGTCGGCCGACAACTGATTATCCTATGTTTCCCATACAACGGCCTTTCATATTCGTATGTAAAATCTCCATGTGAGAATAGTGTTGTCGCCAACGCATCTGGACTACTGGTTTCTTCAGAAGTTTCTCAAATGTTCATACCATTGCAGCCATCTGTCACCTGACCGCCGGGAAAATCCGATCAAATCCGTGATGAGGTGCAGCCCATGAGTTCTGCAGAGCTGTTCGGGGGCACGTTGGTTTAGAGGCAAGGTGTTCGCCGAAGATACCGGGTTCGGCTCCCTGTTGACACAGGCGTGTTGGAATTTTGGGATAGTTTCCTGTCCCTGATCCTGTGATAGGTGGGATCGAACACCTAGTCTCCTTGGATAAGGACGAAAAACTCGGATGGCCCGTGTGCACGTTAAAGATACATCGTCAATTGGAGGTCGAGAAGAGCAGATCTAACAAGGCCGTACCAAGGGCAAAATTTTAAATTAAAAAAAACAACACAACTAATTCCCCCCCCCCCCCCAAACCCGTTTCACCTTCATCCCCCCCCCCCCCCAATGGGATCAAACAAGTACACATACACAAATGTAAATACATGTACAACAAAAACAAGAACAAGAAACATACAAAAAAAACACAAGGAGAGGTGCAGTGCTAAGGGTACTGCCGAGCTATTGAAGCCGGTTGTTGCAGTGCTAAGGGTACTGCCGAGCTATTGAAGCCGGTTGTTGCAGTGCTAAGGGTACTGCCGAGCTATTGAAGCCGGTTGTTGCAGTGCTAAGGGTACTGCCGAGCTATTGAAGCCGGTTGTTGCAGTGCTAAGGGTACTGCCGAGCTATTGAAGCCGGTTGTTGCAGTGCTAAGGGTACTGCCGAGCTATTGAAGCCGGTTGTTCTGGGTTACCTCTCCGGTCAAAGACCATCTGCTTTATCGCAGATCTCTAAGGTCATACAGAGCTTTTGGGGACAGACCTCGTACATGTCAAACAAAACTGTCACATGTTCCAGCGATGGGAATGTCCAATAAAGTAAATACTCTGTAAACACTGTAATAGTTTGGACACAGGCTTATCAGTCGGCTTATGCTCAGTCCCTGCGGACTCCTCGTATCTTATATTGTGCACAGGGAGGTTCAGATGAAGAACCCGTCCAAACCCTTCATGACATTGTAGGAAACTGTATAGTGTATTATTACATTAAGAAGTAACTACATTGCATAAAAGTGGTTTTCTGTAGTTGTATCCATCCATCCATCCACCCGTCCATCCATCCATCCATCCATCCATCAATCCATCCATCCATCCGTTTATCCTTTCGTCCGTCCATCCGTCCATCCATCGATCCATCCATCCACCCACCCTCGCACCCACCCTTCCATCCATCCACCCGTCCATTAATCCATCAATCCATCCATCCATCCATCCATCCGTCCATCGACCCGTCCATCCATCCATCCGTCCATCTATCCATCCATCCATCCATCCATTCGTGTATCTCTATTATGCCAGTATCATGTATTATGGAACTAAAGATCCTTGTATGTATTGATTTGAGGTCTTTATTTTAGGAGGTTCGCTGCCCTTGGCATTTACACCTCACTTTACTTGTTCTATTATTTCTTGTTCTGGCGGGGGGGGGGGGGGGGGAGACGATATGGATAAATTTTAATCTATTAATTTCAATTTTGCCCGGGCAGCGGCCTTTCGGCCTGCTCTTTACGATTTCCAACTGCCAAGGTATCTTTAACGTGCGCAACGTGCACACGGGCCCTCCGAATTTTTTCGTCCTTATCCGAGAAGACTAGGTACTCGATCCTACCCCCCAATAGGACCAGGGACTTGAAAATATGAGAAAAATCCAATTTCCAAGAACTACTCGATCCTACCCCCCAATAGGACCAGGGACTTGAGAAAATATGAGAAAAATCCACTTTCCAACATGCCTGCACTGCCCGGGTTTAGAACCCGGGACCCTTGGCATGAGAGGCGAGCACCTTGCCTCTAGACCACCTTGTCCACCTTGTATGTATCTGTCTGTCTATCCATTTGTATACCTCCATTACCATGTGAATAAATTGCCTTTGTGTTTAATTTGTTAATCTTTGCACCTCTCTCCCAAGTGCTTTGTGGTCCTCCTATTGTAATCACATTCTTAATCACCTTATTGAGTTTATCGCTGTTGTTATTGTTTCTGTAACAACCATTACTGTGGCATATTATGCAGGTGCTTCGTTCTATCTAACTACCTAACTTCAGCCACCTGTCCTTAGAGTACTGACTAGTAATTACGTTCGGAAACAATCACCAAACGTGCACCGGAAACTGGAATGCCTTGTGGGTAAAAAAAAAAAAGGTCACTGCCCTCGTCCTCTGGCCTTCTTCACTGACCACGACCGGGCAGACTCGGGTGTTATGACCGTCTGATCAGAATGACCTTAATAATGACATCAGAGATAGCATTAATGACACTGATAAACATAATGACGGATTGCAAAATATTGGAGCAAATGTGTTTATGACAATGTTTCTCTTTCCAGTCATATCTCATTCATGTTTGGCGCCACTTTATTTGTTGGTTTTGTTGGAGATGTTTTATCAGTTTTCTGGATAACAGAGTTGTACTAGAAACAGGGTTTGGGGTCCTCGTTAGGCCAAGCTATGAAAAACGCCAGATTTTGCAAAGTTGTTTTCAAACTCCACACCGGATCCCCAGTCAAGCGAGATGTGCGAACTCGGGAATTCTCAATGCGGATCAAGCTCCCTAACCACTAGACCACTGCGCAGAATGCGTTTTCTTCCCGAACAAAAAACAAAAAAAGAAAGAAAAGGCACAACATCTGTTTCCAGTTTGTCCGTCAATTGGAAAACCAAAGATGGGGATGCGGGGGGGGGGGTGAGAGAGAGAGAGAGAATAAATGGATCTGAAAGACAGATAGAGGGCGAGAGAGACAAAAAAACGATGTTATCAGATAGAAAAAAATTAGGGAGACAGAACATCAAATAAAACTTCAGTCGATGTTTTAAGATATAAAAGTGAAAATGGCAGGTGAGAAGGAAAAAAAGGAACAGAAGACTGATATCAGGGGCGATGTCAGGGAAATGCCAACCGGATGGACGGAATACAGAAGAGAAAAGAAGAGAGAAAGAAAAAATAAATGATAGAGACAGGAAGAAATAGACGAAATGAGCCTAGGAGAAAGACATTCATATTACAGAACGACAGATTGAAGACGAATATGAGAATATGAACGGAGGAGAACAAGACGGACAAATGAAATGAGAGAGAGAGAGAGAGAGAGAGAGAGAGAGAGAGAGAGAGAGAGAGAGCAAATAAAAACTGAACAAGCACAGAGATTCTCAACCTTTCTTGTCCCGTTCACCTCTGGCAACTTTTCGAAAGTAAATTATCTATGAACAACTAATCGTCACCTTAGAGTGACAAAGTTCTAACTCCTTTTCATCAAATTTTGAGAAATTGATGAATGAAGTTTCTTGTGCTTATGACTTTTACAGATACGACTTTTTTCTTTTCAGTAATACCTGCAAATTACACACCAAAACCACTTGTTATTTTGACACACAATGGAGAAGGCCTGTAGAAGTAGTGTGTAGTGTGTAAATCAGCTCAGCCAAAAAATGGAGACAGAATCGTGTCATTCTGAGGGGACGTAATGATGAACAAAAACTGGTATACTGTACTAGAACAAAACAAAGTCAGTCCAAATCTAGAATCAGCAAATTTACCCCCTGGGTATGCCAAAGATTGTAGTTAGGGGACCGTGGTATCTTACATTATAAGCTATGACCGAATTGTGAACAAATCTGGATATTTTCCCTCTTTGGCTATGTAGTTACACTACGGTGTTCTAACAAGGGCCCGAAAATTATCCTCAGAAATTGTCCCACGGGTTGGGAACTCCTGACGTAAAGAACTGCTATGTTCACACTCTCACCACGCCAAGCTAAATCTTCTCTATTGGGCTTCCCATGTTTGACCTTCTCCGTCACGCGCTCCGTCAATTTGCACATGACCCCCCCCCCCACCCCCAGGGCCCCACAGTAACCAAAATTGAGAACTGGCAGTTCCTTTTTTTGCTAGTCGCATTATTTTCTGTCTTCAAACTCCAAATTGCCCCCTTCTGCCCCCCCCTCCCCCACCCCCACCCCCTTTTCCACTCTGGCCAGGACAGAAATAATTGTCATCCCCGGGAGTGCTAACAAATTACGCTCACGACCAGCAACGGAAGGACCGGGGATTTGTTATTGTTTCAGGGAAAACTCTAAAAGTAGCGAAAGGATCATTGGCCCTTTCAGGAATGTACAGTGACCTTTGGGCTCGGGAAATGTTGTACCTACGTTGCTGTCTAGAGAGTGCTAGCAAAACTGTGCTCAAACGACCAAGAATCGAAAAGCAGAGATTTGTTAGGCTTGACGCGCACCTGCGACTTGTTATCTTGCTGCATCTCGTGTTAGGTTCATGTTGCTGTCGTGTCTTGCATGTGTGCCAATCTCCATTCTTTCGCCTACATTAAAAAAAATTCGACGAGACTGCTATGTAACAAGCCCACGTCTAGCCTTGTTGTATCCGTGAAAACGCTGTAGACAACTGACTCTAGAGAGATAGAGAGAGAGAGATATGACTTTATTATCCAGTTTCCAGGAAATTTGTTGTCACAGCATCAGTAACAGTACAACAGCAAATACAGTATCTAAGACCTACAAGACTTTTACGCACACCACACACACGCAAATTGCTCACACAACATTACCAACAAGTAAGAACATTGCTCACACACACACAAACACACACACTGTAAGAACAATCCATTAGGAAAAACTAACAACAGCATACTACATCAGGAAACACTGCTACCTCGAATTGCGGATGGCAAAAAAGATCGTCTATAGCGCTCTCTGTTTGTTTTTAAATACAGTATTCGTCCACTTCGGACTATCTGATGGAACTAGGGGTGTGAGCAATCATTTAGAACTGATTTTAGTTTCTGTTTGCACGAATGTACAAATAACTCATCAAAGTTCACGTATTGACTGTTAGTTAGATGGCAAGCTTTTTTGATAATAGAGTTGTTAATTAAAATAGAGTTGTTACTAAAAAGGCAGAGTAACATTTGCAGTTCAAAGACCCTTGTAACTGAGTTGCTGTCTAGACAAAATTCTTAATGAAATTTTGTCCCATATTGACAATCCCTTCGCCAGAGAATAATCTTTGTTATCAGAATGGAGCTGCCAGTCAGGCAATGGAAACCTTATTTCAATGAAAATTAAGAAATGACTAGGGTAGCACAAATCAACAGGGGTCAAATTTACAGCAGAGCCGTCTTGACGTATGGGCAGTTGCCCGGGTGCCCCAAGGGTATAGGGGGCCCCATGCATGCAAATTTGCTTTTGGTTTTTGAAAAGGGGGAAGAAAATCCTATTGCTTTGCCGAGGGCCCATGAAGATGTTAAGGTGGCCCTGATTTACAAGGGAATTACTGCAGTTGAGAGGCCGAATGATGAAAAGAAGAATGGCTGAAGGAGGAGTGTCTCATTACTGTCTTTGTTTCGGGGATGCCAGGAGATAGGACCACAGTGAAAAGTAAGTGCATACAAACATCCTTCAGCTTACGTCTACGTTCGTCACAGCTAAAAGCAACACTTTCCCAACACTTCGTGTTTCTCCTCTTATCGACGATCACAGCTATTAATAATAACATTATAATCGTAAATCTCGCTGTCAAATATCTAAATGTTGTTCTGAAAATCCTCTGACGTCACACTCCATTTACAGAGATCCCAATCTTCCGTTAGCAGTTAAAATGTACAGTATTGCGGCGGGCAGTGGCGAACTGAACCAAGCTGGGTTTTCATGTGGACGGAAACGGAAACGGTTCCCAAAACGTCAGAAATACGGAGAATGTTCTTATGCCCTGTTTGCATACACATGGAAGCACTCGTTCTTTTTACTACTTTTAGGGATTTCTTGACGTTTCCGTTGCCGTTAGTTTCCGTATACATGAAAACACCGCTTAACGCAGTATACAAACACAAAATGCAACATGATGGAAGATAACGCGTATGAGACTATTGTGTGTAGCTAAGTCAATGTCATCATGATAGAGATGCATTACATCGTCTCCAAGTCTTCATTATGCAGTGTGCAGGCGTACCTAGCGACCGTCCTCTATGCCTTGAGGGAGAGACCACACAGCAATGTTATGAATTTTGGTAGAGATCAAACTAGGGAGATTAATAAAATATAAAGTAACTACCCTGTGTGCTTTCTTAGCGTTGTAGAAATGTTTCGTTTGCAATTGTAGAATACACGAGTGCATTATGCGAGTAACTTGAGTACAAAATGTTTAAAAAAAGGGGGTGGGGCATGTGTGACACTTAACAGGTGAAATTCATGTTCCGGCAGTGTGCTCACGGGGAACAAAGAACATTTACGACATCGGAGACCAATAGCTGTAGACTTCCTCTCATCCTCTACCGATCTTTCGCGAATCGTATTTGTTTCGTAGGGTTCCACTTTTTTTTTTCTCAGTGATAGTATTATGCATAGACTTTTCTCGCAACCGTTCCGAAACTCGAACCAAATCCACATATTTAAACAACTGCATCCAGAGTTTTCAACAAATTCTGAGCCTTTCATACTTATGTATCCATAGGCAAATTTACAGCTTAGGTCATACCATCTGTCTATATTTCACGTCATTTTCTTCCTTTTTTTTGCATCAGAAAGTGTTGTTCAAATTCCAAGCTATATAATTATGTTCTGGTTTTTAGCAAGCGGATAATGTGCAGGACTGTGACAAGAACTTTCAGCAAAAAAATTGCTGATTTATGGTGAACTATATAAATAATATTCCAAGTGAAAATGGTGCGGCGGGTTCTTCCCTTTTCACAAAGATCAATTGTTGTCCTGGAGGTCAATGAGTGCACTAATTAAGGGGAGATAATGAAGTGTTCCATGATCATTCAAAGGGAGACAAGTATAATATTATCGACCATGGGTACAATCATGGAAAATCTCGACGGCTTGCAGAAAGAAAAAAAAATGTGTGAACTGTGTCTTTGATCTTGTGTTCGATAACTATCACAACAAATAAGCAATAGTACATATCAAGCCGGAAGTGCACCCAACGAAATGAGCCAATCTCTTCCATGATCTCAATCTTCTCATTGTTGATCCGGTTTGAGGCCAGGACTCCTGTACTCACACCAGTCCGGACTGAGGCATGTGAAATGAGAGGAGACAGGGCAGGAAATCAAATACAATTTAGAGAAGGCCTCTAATATCCGGTTCGGTTTCTGATCTCCCTGTGCATGATCTCAGGAAATAAATAAAATTTATTTTGTCAACATCAAATTTTGGATCTGATCTGATGAGTCTGTCGGAGTTATTCAAAACTGCAGTAACTCAAATTTAGGACAATATTCTTCTAGTTTTTCATTCTTCAGCGACGCCTCTGGGTCTATTCCTGAGTAGCCCTCTTGTTTTCTATTTCATAATTATGTATAAAACACATGCATAAATTATATGGTGTTTCGTAACAAACAAACATTCACAAACACACACACAATTCTTATTTGTGCTTTTGTGCAAACAGAAACTACAATCAGTTCTAAATGATTGCTCACACCCCTTGTTCCATCAGCTAGTCCGATCCCAAAGAAGTGGACGAATACTGTATTTAAAAACAAACAGAGAGCGCTATAGACGATCTTTTTTGCCATCCGCAATTCAAAGTAGCAGTGTTTCCTGATGTAGTATGCTTTTGTTAGTTTTTCCTAATGGATTGTTCTTACAGTGTGTATGTTTGTGTGTGAGCAATGTTCTTACTTGTTGGTAATGTTGTGTGAGCAATGTATGTGTGTGTGTGGTGTGCGTTAAAGACGTGTAGGTCTTAGATATTGTATTTGCTGTTGTACTGTTACTGATGCTGTGACGACAAATTTCCTGGAAACAGGATAATGAAGTCATATCTTATCTTATCTTATCTTATCTTATCTTATCTTATCTTATCTTATCTTATCTTTTCTTCATGAGACCCGATAGTAAAGTTTCATTCCAGTGGATTTAAGCATTGAACGCCGTGACTGCCTTTGCCATTTTCAAGATCACATGTTGTTTTGGCGTGGATTGAATAACTTGAACTTCAATTAAAGCAGAAAATAACAGTAACAATAACCGATGACCAAGAAGAAAATACAACCACCTTTCGCTGGACACCTCAGCCGGTACAAAGTAATGAATGAGTCCATCAAATCTTAGAAAAATTCCCACGAACCCACTTATCACCCATTAATGGCTATTTTCACAATGAACATCGGACCATAACAAGCAGCAAACAGCTGGGAATTCAGAACCGTTGGTCCGGCACTTCAAATTTGAGTATTTAGAGGAAACCTGTGCTTTAAGATTCAGCTGGACAGTTCGATTGATCAAAACTTGAAGATGATCGGAAATAGCATTTTAACGTAAGTCTCTACGTTGTCAATATATTAAGGGTTTTTTATTTCCATGTCAAATGATTAAAGTGCTGATTTCTTTTCTTTTTGGTTTGTTTCGGTGGGTTTTTTTTCGGGGGGGGGGGGGGGGGTCTCCAGTTTTGTCCGTAACTTGTATAGATACTTTGGCTCCGGGACTGTAACCAAATTAATTGTCATTTAAAATATGACAAATAGTTGTGATTAAAATAAGATAAGATTCAACATAAGCAGAGGGCTAAGTTAAAATATGACGCGTAGTATTCATGAGGAAGCATGGAAGTCAGTACCGTTCTTCAGACATCAATAATAAATAACAATAAAAAAGGAAATTTTCACACTGGAGATCAAAACAACAGAAAGTCTACGATGAACAACAAAAATGCATCTCTCCAACGCTGTGTCAGTTCCGCTTACGTGCAAGACATAATAATGAAACATTACATTACCATCATGTTACAGATGGGATCCTCGTCACCAAACAGTTTGTTTCACAGTTTCATCCCAAACCTATCACAATACATGTTTTATGTAATACATTCAATATACAGCCAATAGCACTAAAGTATTCAATTCAAAGTGACGCTTGCATAATGGCATATTGATCCATACACAGAAAACAGCAATGCCTAGGAAAGTAAGGTAAGTAATGAACAGTTTATGAGTCAAGGGCGACAGAACAATTATATATCATTGGTACAGAAAGTGAAATGTTCAAAACCACACACAACCATAAATATTAAAGGGCCAAGAAATCGCAACGACATAATTACAGGTATTTGACTGAATCAGAACCGAAGACATAATTATGGATGATAGTTCTGAAAACAAGAAATACCAAATACTACATAATGTACTAATCTTTGATAAATCTTCATCTCTCTCTCTCTCTCTCTCTCTCTCTCTCTCTCTCTCTCTCTCTCTCTCTCTCTCTCTCTCTCTCTCTCTCTCTCTCACTGGAATTATTCAATCTCAAGTATTAGAGACACCCTGTGAAAACTCCTGCCATGCCCCCTCCCAAATGAGGTTTCAAAATCAGTCAAAACATGCAATTTACTCAACAACATATTATGACAACGACAACAATATGCAACAAATTAACTATAGCTATAGAATGTTTGGACTGCCCAAGGCAGTCTGACTATCGTCAATGTCTACATGGCATGAAAGTTGCTTAGGGCCTTCCTATAAAGTCAGTAAAACGGTTCCAGATTAAAATCTGATGTAATTCCTGGTTCTCTCGGAGATTTTGTTTAAATCGTGTTATTCTTGTGTCAAGAAAGTATACTGAAATATCTTCCAACCGACTATTTTGGTCCTTTTTTCTTCCACAAACAAAAAACCAAAAGAATATTTGATTGCCTATAAAGGCAAGAATTTGTCATTTCTTACAAGCTTTGAAAGTTTGTGGGTTTTTGCGTGTTTTTTTGTTTGTTTGTAAATTACATCATGTTCTTTCATGTCCTTTTCTTTCTTGTCTTTGAAACAATATTTCCAGTTACATGTACTTGTAATTGTTTTTTCATTTCTCTGGGATTGGGTCTATACTGAAAAATAAATGTTCATACTTTATCAAGTAATTTTCATTAAGAAATTATAGAAGTTTTAAAACAGCTATCAACTTGAGAGCCGAAACCGAAATACAAACCCAAATTCCCTGTAGATAAAAGTATTTATCCCCCCCCCCCTTTCCTCTATCCCTTCTGCCAACATATACACATATACGGGATGTGTTCAAAAATATATACACGTTTGGAAAATTTATTAATACAATATCGATTAGGATATATATATATAATCCAACATTTATCATTCAACGTAAAGGGGACATTATAATGTGTAATAAAAATTGAGTTATCGATTGTCTTCAAACTGAAGGCCCGACTGGGATAGACACTGATCACATTGAGCAATTCATTATTTTGTATGGTGTATATATTTTTTTAGACTCCCAGTATATATTTTTTAACAAATGCTACTTACCAACTGAACAAGACATCCAACGTAGATGGAATCCTTTGTACAAAACACAGCAACAATAATAATAAATCAAAGTTCGCCGGATGATAATTCCTCACAAACACGCTGCAGGTATTAATCACAAGCAATGGATGGACACACCTCTGGTTTGAGCACTTGTCCAAATGAAAATACTCCCACGCAATCCAGCAACGTCCGCATGTCAATCGCTTGTCCACGATGTTGAGCCGGTAGATCTTGTCCCCACGCGCAAGCCAGCCAGCCAGGCACGAGAAACGCGGTGTACTGTCCACACGACCAAAGCGAAAACCGCAAACCGGGCCCAGATTTAGACCAGCTCAAAGACCGTTAAACGACATTGCTAATAAATTATAGGGCTTAAAAATCCCAAGTTGTGGCCAAGTCCGGTTGTAACTGTAATAGAGCACCGGTTTGAAGCAAAGGATGTGCTCCATTTTTTTTTTTTTGTCGCAAAGTTATTCAACCTCGGCCAGTAAAACTCTGATTGCCCAATTCTTCAAAGGAGATGAAAGGCGGGTTGTTTTTCTCTTATTTCGAGTCGCAATTTTCTTACTGCCAGTGTACTGTTATATTTGAATACCACTAAAACCGAGATAGAATACACTGGTGTCCTATCGTTTGGACGCAGTGCCTCGAAAATACTTTTTTTTAAAATTATTTTAAGTAACCCCCCCCCCCCCCCAAAAAAAACGAGGTACAAAGGGAAGAAAAAAATCTGAAATCAAAACATTTGGCCTCGATTTGAATCACAGGAGCCATGCCGGACACTGTCGTCATAGCGTCTTCAGTAATGCCCTGAACACTGCACTATGGCATCTCATAAAATAACTGAAATGGGGGTAAGGGAGAATTATTGCTTTATTATGGAGTATTGGGAGGATGGGAGAGACTGCAAAATTTGCTAATGAAAATCTTTGTGGCCATGCAGAATGTGGGCTACGTGAATGTCCAACGAGTCCGTGAATCAATGCCATCCGCCACTTCATTACTTCACAGACGGCATTTAAGTTACTTTGGGGTTTTAAAGTTAGTTTAATTTTGCTGCGGGTGGCGGTCATGACGTCATGAACTTATCCATAAAGTAAACATTAGTCCCACGCACAACCATAGCACCCCTAGACTGTGCAGACGGAGAGCGTCAGAAACCACACAGACATACATAATACTGACGAATACTACCTAAATGGTATAGTGGTTTAATGTATGCTTTAGCCTTTATGTAAAATAGTTTAATAGTTTCTATCTATCTATCTATCTATCTATCTATCTATCTATCTATCTATCTATCTATCTATCTATCTATCTATCTTTCTATCTATCTATCTGTGTGCCTCTCTCTTTCTCTCTCTCTCTCTCTCTCTCTCTCTCTCTCTCTCTCAATCTCTCCTCTTTCTCTCTTTCTCTTTTTGTGCCACATGTCTTTGTAAAAGTCCTACCTACCGCAAGCCCAGATCTTTTCTTTCTGTCTTTCACCCTTTCAATGCTTTCCTTTTTTCTTATTTTTTATTTGTATATTTAATCGCCCTCCTTGACTGATCGTTAAGATCTCCTTCTGAAATGTCCAGATCTGCGTGGTCAGTGTAGGAATCCATCTGTCCCCCTTTTATTGCAAACACGATTAAAAAAAAGTGCTGATACCTGTTGTTGAAAATACTTGATACTACTCGTTCTTTGTGATAATATTAGTTTGCCTTGCATTCCAACTGCTTTCGCCCTACAGAAGTGGTGAAGGCTGAACTGTAACATAAAAAGCCAGGGGGAGGGGGCGTTATGGGCAATTGACCGTCGCGTAAATACTCGATTTCAAAGGATCGCTGAAATCCTATAACTTTCCCATATCCCTACAATGGCGCTCGCCTGATTTTATTCTCTGGCAATATCGAGATCGCCAGTTAAATTCCGTTTATGTTAATTTAGATTTGCTCAGCTGCTGTGATCCAGATAAAAGTGCGAGGGTCTTGAAAAAAGAGCAAAACTTGATGCTTGGTTTAACTTTAAAGTTATGTGAATGATGTGAAATTATGTGAATAGATAGATAGATAGATAGATAGATAGATAGATAGATAGATAGATAGATAGATAGATAGATAGATAGATAGATAGATAGATAGATAGATAGATAGATAGATAGATAGATAGATAGATAGACAGATAGATAGATAGATAGATAGAGAGATAGATAGATGGAGAGATAGATAGATAGATAGATAGATAGATAGATAGATAGATAGATAGATAGATAGATAGATAGATAGATAGATAGATAGATAGATAGATAGATAGATAGATAGATAGATAGATAGATAGATAGATAGATAGATAGATAGATAGATAGATAGATAGATAGACATATAGACAGGCAGATAGACAGACAGTAAAAATCAAATCCATTGGGGCAGCAATGAAAAAAAAAAACAGAAATGTGAAAGGCAGCATATAAGACACAGTAGTGTTGCTACCAGACAGACAGACAGACACATATACACATATAGACAAACTGACAGATAGATTCAATGGGAGCCAAAAACACGAAAGACAATTTGGGTAATATTTGGGTTTCACAAAAGAAAAAAAAAAGGAAGGAAGAAACGTGCAGATTAAGACATGCGTTTCGTACCACACCGGAATGCTTTGACGGCACTCTAAACATGCCCAATGTCTCCGTGGCCTCTACTGATGTCCATCAAATTGGCCTCCTGCGACATTAATATGAAATGGGTCATTCTTTTTCTTGACTGTAAGACCCATCTCTTTCCGCTGTGTCTGCTGTTCGCGTGGAGCCGTTCCCCAGTGTACTTGCCCTAATACTGTCATTAGGAAAAGTACACGGGACATTAAGGCCAAAGCCATGGTTTTCATTATAACTGATAGCTCTTTGATAAATATCCTACCATGACCTGAACACAATTCAGAGAAAATATGATGCGAAACAAGGTTTCAGTGCCTAGTTAGTGCTCAGAAAAGCAAAGTGGGAGTGAAAGAAGGGAGAAAGAGAAATGACCAAGATGGGATTAGAACCACCTCTGCTACAGCACCCGTCGCCTTGCCAATAAGAAAACAGATCGCTTAACCGTTCGGCTTCTCCGTCTCTCCAAAAAAAAAAGAGACATATTGTACACAATGCTTGAAAATACAACAGCTAGAATGCATCATTATAAGCGGAGAGAAGGGCGGGAAAAGTGGAGTATTCCCCTGTCAACAGCCTGCAGCATATTAGTTTTCACACCAATTAAAGACAGTTCAAACGGGAAATAGCAGGTTTTATTGTTAGAATGGCTTACAGTAACTAAAACGCGTTTTGTGCACACAGTGAATGTTCCCTTTGAAGTTTTGCCTGTGTGTGATTTTTCATTCACTTTCACGGATCACGGGTAAATGCCCATAATACTGTCTCGAATACCCAGCGCCCGCATTTGATTTGAAGCTGATGTTGAAATCTATCGATCATGTGGAATAGACATTATTCAGCTCAAAGATAAGTGTTTGGGATATTACAATTTAGCCCATTTTTCTTTTCTAATTATTTTCAAATTTTACAAAAGTATTTATTTCGAAAATAAGTGAATTTATCGTTTTCAATCTCTTTCTATTTATTTATCTGCCAACCTACCCACCTATTTATCCACCCACCTACCTATCTACCCACCCACCCACCTACCTATCTACTTTACCTACCGACCTATCCACTTCACTATGTTCCTACCTGCCTACTTACTTACCCACGCACCCATCCACCTATCTATCTATCTATCTATCTATCTATCTATCTATCTATCTATCTATCTATCTATCTATCTTTCTGTCTGTCTATCTGTCTATCTATCTATCTATCTATCTATCTATCTATCTGTTGTAAAAATGTTTATCTCTGCAGGCAAAGGACATGATAAGTCAACATGACCAATGACAAAAAAAAAAAGATGAAAGAGAGCTGCATCAGTTCAATAACTAAAGAGTCGTTCCCCTTTAGGGTTAACATATAAATTTTTCATTCATCGCTCAGAACTTAAAATTTAACATTTTCACTTAAGCCTTTTCACTTTCCTGACCCAGGATTTTTGTGTGGGTTTTCTCAATTTCCACTCTCATTAAACAATCGTTTACATTGACTTAATGGCATTGTCCTGTTTGAAGATCTGAAACAATGAACTATAAGGCAAACAAATACAGTCGTCAAATACTCCACCTGAATAAATTGTGCCTCATCAAAGATTCACAAGTCAATGATGAACTTTCTGTTTGAAGTTCTTCCTGGTTTTTATGTAATTCGTTATCTCTTTCACCATCACCATTCAGTGGCCTCAAGCATGGCCCAATCTGTCTGGACGCACTGAATACACCTGCAGTAATCAATTGCGCAATTGCGGATAGAGGTTGAGGGGGAGGGGGGCAGGACTATTGACCAGATGCTGGGGTAAACGTAGGATTCAGGCTGATGTGTTTCAAACATGAGCGTTTTGTTGTTGTTGTTTTTTTGCCTATTTTTTTAAAAGTCTATATAAGTTCTATCTGTCTGACGACCTGTCTGTCTGTCTGTCTTTCTGCCCGTCTGCCTGACTGTCGAAATTTGGCAAAAAAGAAAAAAATTGTATGACGTAGGAAAGCCTCGCCTTAGAAATAATAGCCAAACGATACAATGAAAGGCAAACTAAAAGTGAAGACAATAAAATTGCCGAAATTTCAGCAACAGTCTTTTTCAAGGGAAAAAAACAACGAAAAAACAACAATAGAGAAAAAAAATTGGAAAGTTGAACAGATACAACAATCGAACAATAAAAGATTTGAATAGGAAATGTATAGAATCTAAGCAGAATATTTCTACTTAACTGCGAGTTCTTGCTTGGACAACAGCACAGAAGCACGTCTGCCAATGTATGATGTTGTGGTCACCCAGTCACACTTAATTTTAACTCTAATCTTAATCCTAACATTTCTAATACATTCACACAGCAAATCGAAAAACCTGATTTAAGGTCAGATGACTTAAATTAATTGACACCCCCATATATGAAAATTCCTCACAATAAATATCTTTCTCCTGCATCACGAAATATGGAGGGGATAGTCCACTTGTTTATGATTCATTAAATCTGGCCTTGTCTGGCGACTGATCCTGGCAAACAATTATTTTCACAACGGAAGCAGTAATTATCTCACTGTCAAAGGCACGCCTTTGGTCAACAGAGCCTGTCTAAATATATAGGGCCGCGCGGGAGATGATGAGATGCCATTTTTTTTTGTCAGGTTCAAGCCAGATTAATTAGTCTGTGGCCAAAGGGAAACGCTTTTGTACTGGACACAAATTTAACTGGCATGGTTGTACTGAGGGATTTGATACAAACTGCTACGAAGTCTCGAACGAAGGTTCGATGAGGCATAGCTACTGCAATGGGGCTAGTAGGTGAACATGTAAGCACCTAAACTTCATGAGTGCCTGACCAAAAATTATGAAGCTTTTGTATACTGCCTCACACTTTGACCATAAATTACATGGACACGTCGACAAAATTTTGTTTCTCATGTTATATACTTTTTTTTTTTTTTTGCCCATCTTATAAAGAAAATAGTGGCGGGAGTAATTCATTGTGGTGTAATTTTGGCTCTTTTTTCCCTCGACGCTACAGTTTAAATGACAGTTTCATAAATTATAAAATTAATTTTCTAAAGTGTCAACGAATCCAGTCCAATCACTTTTGTATCGACAGATTGTGTTAATTCAAGTTTCAGGTATTTTTAAATAAAACAAGTTGTAAAAATATAAAATAAAAAGATCTTTGTTTTTGGCTCCCTGTAACAAGCCCACCGCACCGGAAAAAATATTAATAGGCGTTCAGCTCCGTGCGCACAATTTCCTTACCAGAAATGAGTGCTTAGTGCTCTGGTGCGCATGAAACCTTTAGTAAGACTGCAGAATATGGGAAGCTTTCTAGATCAAAAAGAGAGAGAGAGAGATAGAACGGTGGGTTCACAGGTTTATCCCGGATAATGCCGGGAACTTCATCTAGTTGAAAAAAAAAAGAAAAGAAATATCGTCCAGCAGGATCGAAAAGTATGATCGGAAATTTATTTTTTTGCCTCACTTTGTACACTCCTGAACTTCAACTGCGTCTTCTCGAAGTCAGTGGCGAATTATTGTATGTAAGGAATTTAAGATTTCTGGTCTCAAAATTTTCGAGAATTGAGCATTTTTTAACGGCTTGACAGAAAACGTACACATCAGTCTCCTAATTGTGTTGGGGAACGACTTTCGGCGTAACAATGTAGCCTTGACCTTAACCTCAGCGATCTGACGCCATGCTGTCAACGGGATGTCACTCTGACACCTCAGGCGCTGCCCGAGGGTTAGGTCGACAGTTACAATATATTGCTCGTTTTATTTATTGCCTTTTTTTATCCGCCTGCTGATCTCTCAATTTTGGCCACAAAAAGACCAAGTCTCACGAGTGGTCAGGTCAAAATATACTCAGCCACATTCATAATTTGATTTCTTTTCAGGGTGTAATCCAAGTTTCCGAAAAGCCAAATACCGGAACACATTTTTCCCTCCAAATGTAACTTAGAAAAAGGCATGACCAACTTAACTCTCATCATATTGCGACATTAGTTCTTGTTTGTTCCAACTCCACTTTTTGCACAACTGAGAAATTCGATGTTAAAAGTTTGGCGCGTTAATGTTATCATAAAGAGATAGAATAAAATCAGAACTGTGAAACAGCTTGAAAAGTGCCACGACGCATTTTAAATAAGTGTCAAAAGTCATTTGTTACACCTCTTCTACAGACTAAAAGATCTTCATTTTATTTCTTCAGAAAATGCAGCCAGAACAAACAAGATGTAAGCTTGTGATATGGCGATTGGCTTAGAATGTGTTCTAACTGACGCAGACCGAAAAGAGGGACCCAGAGAAAAAGAAAAATTCTCACTTCGTTTCCATAAAACACATTAATTAATCAGAACCCATGACCAATACGTGCATGAGACTGTGCCCACTATTTAAAGCAAAAGTCTGCCTAAAAGACGAACGGCACTTCACTGGCTGCTTAAATTATGTTGCCGCTGTTTTTGTTGTTGTTATTGTCGTTGTCGTTGTTGGTGGTGGTGATTTTGATATATATTTTTTTGTTTTACATTTCAGACTGAAGGTTTCACAGTTGACTTTTAGTGAAATCTTCTGGTGGCAGAACAAAGAAGAAGAAGAGGTTTGGTCTCTCGCTTTCATAATCTTTCAACATCACGACTGAAATAAATGTCGACCCCGTCGAAAATGTCAATAGCAAAGATAATGACAAAATCATCATTAGCAACTGGTTTCGATAATGACACTGACAGCAAATGACTATGAATGGTGGTATAGGTTTGAGTATTCTCCCCCCCCCCCCCCCACCCCGCAATCTACGAGCATAGTTAGCAGGGGCAGGTAACTGTAATGACCAGCGAATGACCCGCGGGCTTGGGCGTAATTCATTACCAGGTCATTGTCACAAATCCCAGACTGGGAGATGTAATAGTTTATGACAGGACGACAATCACGAACAAACAAGTTAACACTTAACAAAACAACCCATCAGACTCACACATTTATTAAACACAATTATACATATAATAGCGCAATTACATACATTATATTATTGAAATGAACTGCCGTACAACGGCCTTATTCTCACACACACTCTCCCTCGGATCCACAATCCGGTAGTTACTCCTAAAGGCACTTCGGCCTCCGCCTCTCCCCTCAGGGTCTTAATAGTACATTAATGATTCACTGGCACCGCAGTCTCTCAACATCACCTTCCTATTGCCATACAACTTATCAGTTCACTTGCCCATCATCATGGCAATAATATAGTATCTCATTCACTCTCATATCTACGTCCCTGTCCGTGGCCCGACTGCCACGACTTTAGGTGCCTCTACTGTCCTGCACCGACAGTCTCACTTCTGGCCTATGTATGGCCTCCGGCCCTATGCTGGCCTATCCCCTGTGCTCATCGAGGTGGCTCTGCGGCCCGTCCCCGACACCAGTCATAACTGGAAAGACTCTCACTAGTCTTCTCGACTGCTTCCTTTTATCTCTGCCCGATGGGCTATTATTCACAGATCCGCTCCCTAGGACCTTCTAACTTGCAGTGATAGTAATCCAGCGCTTTCGCCTCATTCAGACTTCCACACCACTCATACACGCACGCTTTTCCCACTTGTCTGCATGAGTTATTTTTACTCTTCCCCTTTCACGTCTTTTCCTATCCGTCTGTCGTGAGCTCTTCTTATTCTACACCCGCTCTGTAGCAATCCCCTTAATTGCACTCACTCCACTCGTGACATCATCCCCCACCCCAAAAAAATTAATGCAATTAATTTCAAATCGCATCAAGATGACTGTCAACGAGTGAGCGTGAGCAATACCTACACTAAAAAAAAACTGACCTAGCAGTTCCCCTAGTATATAAAATACCGAAATCAGGGGAAAATATGGGGATCCGTATGGCCTGCAATATGCATATATGTGTCACATCATGAATAGCTAACTAATCACAATACTTAATACAGAATCAAAACCCAATCAACCTATCAACCATCCTTCATATCATATTTATAATGTCAATATTTTAAAGTCGACTCATTCACACAGATCCTGTCAATGTTCCTGTCCTCCGATGTATAAGCTCCTGAACTGTTCCCCTAGGCTCGACTAAGGTAGTCGGCGATATGATTGCTGGTTCCTGGAATTGGTTGAATAACGAAGGTATACGGCTGCAAAGCCAATGCCCATCTAGACAAGCGTGGGCTGGACGAACGATTCTTCGACAAAAATGTCAGTGGCTTGTGGTCTGTCTGGATACAAAATTCTCGTCCCATGAGATAACGTCCTAGTTTCTGGACGGACCAGACAATGGCAAGACACTCACGCTCTATCACAGAATACTTTCTTTCTCTCTGCAATAACTTCCTACTGACATAACATACAGGATGGAGACATTCGTTCTTCTCCTGTAGAAGACAAGCGCCGACACCAGAGTCCGACGCATCCGTTCTGAGGATAAAATTAGATCGAAAATCGGGTAATATCAAAATGGGTGACGATGATAATGCTGTCACCAAATTATCAAATGATGTCTGACATTCAGACGTCCACTGGACCTTATCGGGTTGTCCCTTCTTAGTAAGGTCAGTAAGAGAAGATGACAAGGAGGAAAAATTTGGAATGAACTTTCTGTAATAATTTAAAATTCCCACTAAGCTTCTGACTTGTTTCTTTGTTTTAGGGATTTGCAACCCTACCAACTTGTCAATTTTTGTTACTTCAGGTCTCTGAACACCTCTACCCACAATATGTCCTAAGAATATTATCTCTGGACATGCCAAATCCATCTTTGCTGGTTTAGCAGTTAACCCAAAATGACGTAATCGTTGAAAAATTACTGTTAGTGTCTGAATATGATCAGACCATGTCGACGTATGACATGCTATATCGTCAAAGAATGACACGACATTAGGTATGTCCTTCAACACTAATCTCATTAATCGTGCAAACGTCTCTGGCGCGTTTACCAACCCAAATGGCATGACCTTAAATTGGAATAATCCAATGGGTGTTTGGAACGCCGTGTATTGTTTAGATTCCTCAGTAAGCGGGATTTCCCAATACCCTTTCGTCAAATCTATCTTGGAAAACCACGTGGACCCGGCCAATGAAGCTATTAATTCCTCCTGGAACGGGATAGGCTCCCTATCGCCTACCGTAATAGTGTTCAATCTTCGAAAATCAATACAGAACCGCACCGATCCATCAAGTTTTTTCACGAGGACGATGGGTGATGAATACGGCGATGTTGATGGTTCTATCACATCTAACTTCAACATTGACTCAACTTCCTTTATGACTCTATCTCTCGAAGAAAACGGCAACGGATACGGTCTAAGAAATACTGGCTTATCCGAAGTCAACTTTATTTGGTGCTGAATCACCGTAGTGCGACCCGGCAAATCCGTAACAACATCCGGAAATGACGCTAATAGGGTCTCAAGTTCCCTACTCCTTGAACTCGTAAGGTCAGGGTTAATTTTTACGTCCCTGTAACCTTGTGTCGGAGTTAACTCCGGCAATTGAATTTGTAACTCCTCCTGCGCCTCGGTGTCGCTTACGTCACAGTCCAACTGGTCTACGACCCCCGTACAAGCCGTAGAGAAGACAGTCTCCTTTGGTCTTGTCTGTGCACACAGATACTGTGGTCTCTCATAAAATCTCTGTAGCATATTAACATGGAAAACCTTACTCGCTCCATCAATGTGGATAGCGTAATCTACCTTTGAAACAACTCGCTCAATAACATAAGGGCCTTTCCATGTCATCAATAACTTATTATGGTCCGTAGGTAACAACAGCAGAACCTTGTCTCCTGGCTTAAAAATTCTCAGTTTGGACCCTCTATCTTTATAGTCTTTTGCTCTTTTCGAAGCGATACCAGAAGCTTCTTCTGCTATAGTGCGCGCTGAAGATAGTCTTTCTCTTAAATCAACAAGGTACTGAAACACCGAAATCTGCTCATCGTCTCCCGATGATGGCGACGTCATCATGTCCCGAAGAACATCAGTTGGGCCCCTAGGACTACGACCGTACATCATTTCGAACGGCGAGAATCCCGTTGACTCCTGCCGTACCTCTCTGTACGCGAATAACACTGCAGGGATATATCTATCCCAATCTTTAGGGCGATCAGCAGCTACCTTACGCAGCATCGACTTTAACGTCGAGTTCAATCTCTCGCACATGCCATTAGCCTGCGGATGATAAGGGGTGGTAGTGATGGGTTGTATGCTGAATAAGCGGAACAATTCCTTCATCATCTGCGACGTAAATTGCGCGCCCCTATCAGACAGAATTTACTCTGGTATTCCTACCCTAGCGAAAATTGCAAACAACGCTTCCGCGACTGCCTCAGACGTTATGGTCCGCAGAGGAACCGCCTCTGGCCATCTCGTAGCATTACATATGACCGTTAAGAAAAATCGATTCCCCCTATCGGTCGCTGGGTGAATGGGGCCAACAAGGTCTATCGAGACCTTTTTAAACGGTTCCGAGACCGTGGGGATCTTCTGAAGAGGAGCCTGGGGTGTACGACCCTTATGCGTCGTCTTTTGGCACGCACTGCACGTCTTACAATAGACCTGCACATCTCTGTGGATCGATGGCCAGTAAAAATTTTTAAGAACCCTTTCTTTGGTTCTAGCTATCCCCATATGACCCGCTAATGGGACATCATGTGCCAAATGCAATACTGTTGCGATCAGCAACGCTGGCACAACGACCTGCTTTAAAATGGAGGACACCGTTACATACTTACGGAACAGAATGCCCCCCTGGACAAAAAAAGAAGATGACCCGTTTTTATATTTCCTCGTTTTCTCGGTTCGCGCTTCCCCAAAACATGGGTTTAATGATGGGTCCTCCCTTTGCAATCTCGCCAAGCGCTCTGGCGTGATATCTAGGTTGACCGCTGGCGTCGCCAAAGGTCTAATCTTATCTTTATCTGCTACCCGCCGACGTGTTTCGACCGCGGCGCAAAAGTCAATACCTTTTGATTGCGACCATGCTTGCACGTTCTCATCGGAAGGGGAAACCACCCGTGATACATTCCCAATGATGAGCTGGGCGCCTGGAAAACAACCAACGACTGCTTCGACTTCCCCGCTAAGGAAAGGTGTATCTATCATTATTCTTGCCATGGGTAATTTCTCAATGGCCCCCGAAAATTGGATGCACGGGACAGTCTCACCTGTAAGCTGTGAATCCCGAATGCAATCCCTATGCACTCCCACAACGGTAGATCCTGTATCTCGTAAAACCGAGACCGGTTCGTCCCCAACAAACCCCGGATAAACCCTAAGACCACCTCCTTTTGACATGAATTTATAACGGGGATCTTTCTCCCACAAGGTAAAACACCGGAAGATAATAACTTCTCACAACTGGGACACTTAGAATACTGTCCGCCTCCGTTGTCCGATGTAACACACGTAGCCGCATGATGAAATTTATTTGGGGAACATGGACTGGAGCTACTGTCCACGTTCGCCGCTATCCTACCTGCAGGGCAGTTCACGCTGATGTGATCTGCTCTTCCGCAGTTCCAACACTTCGCGGCCCTACACTCGCGCGAAAAGTGACCCACGCGTCCGCAAGTCCAACACTCCGCTCCCTGTGCTGCTCTAGGCCTGGGTCCCCGTGACCCCTCGCGACCGGAACTAGAGTCCCTATGCCGTCGGTCATCGGCAAAGGTCACAACTCGCCCCCGGCCATTACCGCGACCTAGCCCTCCTGCTCGGTCAAACTTACCGGATCCATATGCCGGTGATTGGTGATAGCCCCTATGCTGCCCCTGGGCTTGCCCACTATAGGCACCACGCTGACGCGACCTGTCCCTAAGTCCTGCCGGCGACCCCTCGACAACGGCGACGTACCCAGCATCTTGGACGTACGCCCTGGCGACTGGTTTGGACGGATGTGCCGTACGGTATGCTTCCGCCAACTTAGACGCCTCCTGCACCGTCGCGGGTTCGTTCTCTTTCAGGAAAGCCACCAGATCTTTGTGGCACGACGCGTACAGCTGGTCACGGATCATTAAGTCTTTCAGTTTAGCAAAATCCGCGCCCACATGCGCCAAGTCTACCCAGTTCGCGAAATACTCCGTTAGTCTCGCGACGAAGGCAGCAAAGTCCTCCCTGGTATCTGCACGTGCCCGCCTAAACTGCTCCCGGAATATTCCTCGGTACGCGCAAATCGGCGAAGCAGCAAAGCCTTCAGCTTATCGTAATCTTGCACGTCTTCGCGCTGTAGCTCTTTAAAGTAGGTTAACGCTCGCCCCTGCAACAGAGACGCCAGGTACGTGGCCCATAATTCCTTATTTTCCCCCCATTGCAATTGTGCGTTCAGTTCGAACCTGTAAAGGAAGGCGTCTATGTCGTCCTTCCGGTCGTCGAACGTAGGGAGCTTAATCCTAACGCCACCTTTATTGTGTACCTGCCGCTCAACTGTTTCTGTTGGCGCATTCTTTTTGATTTCCAACTCGGCGATCTTTACTTGCGCCTCTATCTCCTTTAACCTTATCTCCCTTTCCTGCTCCCTATCCTGTCTCTCCTGTCGCTGAGCTTCTAACTCCTTTAACTTAAACTCTCTTTCCTGCTCCTTATCCTTAGCCTCTCTCTCCTGTTGCTTAAACTCCCTTTCCTCCTCCTGAGCCTTAGCCTCTTTTTCTCGCTCTCTATCCTTAGCACGCTCATCGCGCAAATCCGCCTGCTGTTCTTTAATCCAGCCGCGTAGCTCTTCTCCCTCCAGGCCAAGTTCCTTACCCAACTTCATTAGTTGTTGGAGTTCCGCCATTTCACAGATTTATGGTTATGGTATATATTTAAAAAACGGCTAACCTGTCGGTATGATAACTAACGACACGACCAGAGACCTGAGATCACACCAGATATAACAATACCCAATTGTCCCAAATACAATTCAGAAATTTACCTTTACAGCACAACTAATTCTATATCTATAAAATGCCTAGCACTATTAATTATAAAAGAAACTAGAAACGACAAGAATGAAGAAATACAGTAGAAGGACCACAAGTACGTCAAGGACAACGAACCAGACTAGGACAAAGCTTCTACAAAAAAAACTATAATGGAAAAAAAAAATGCAACCTACTACGCCGATTACACTACGCGGTACAAACAAGAACAGAGTCTGAAAAAAAGGAACGTATCTATAGATAGGTAGAAAGAGGGACAAGAGAATACGTCTTCCTGCGGAACAGAGAAGATATCGACGCTACAACTAAACAATATTACAGGTCCCTACAGAACTGTTCACTGTGATGAACGAAGTTCCAAAGTTTACCACACCTTTTTAAAAGGATAAACTAAGTTCAACACACCAAACCCGCGCCACCGCCCGTATAACCTATAACGACAACAACAGCAAAAACAGGGAAAAAGACAGATTAAAGGAACAGCCCACAATCCAGGGCACAAAAATTTTGACTTTCACTTAACTTTTGAAATTTTGAGTAAAACTCCTCCCTTTAATCGGAGCTCTGGCTGCTCGTCTCCTCAGGCTGCACGCACACACTCTGGAAAGTTTAAATACAAATTAATACCTATTCATAGCAATACATGCATCAATATACATTCATTATTATACATAAATCATATCATGAAATGTCCATTCATCCAACGAACAAGACAGCACAATTACCTACTAACTAACTACAACTAAATATTACGAAAATGGACGAGTCACAATGGACGAGCCCCCAATGTCACAACGGACGAGCCCCCAGTGTCACAAATCCCAGACTGGGAGATGTAATAGTTTATGACAGGACGACAATCACGAACAAACAAGTTAACACTTAACAAAACAACCCATCAGACTCACACATTTATTAAACATAATTATACATATAATAGCGCAATTACATACATTATATTATTGAAATGAACTGCCGTACAACGGCCTTATTCTCACACACACTCTCCCTCGGATCCACAATCCGGTAGTTACTCCTAAAGGCACTTCGGCCTCCGCCTCTCCCCTCAGGGTCTTAATAGTACATTAATGATTCACTGGCACCGCAGTCTCTCAACATCACCTTCCTATTGCCATACAACTTATCAGTTCACTTGCCCATCATCATGGCAATAATATAGTATCTCATTCACTCTCATATCTACGTCCCTGTCCGTGGCCCGACTGCCACGACTTTAGGTGCCTCTACTGTCCTGCACCGACAGTCTCACTTCTGGCCTATGTATGGCCTCCGGCCCTATGCTGGCCTATCCCCTGTGCTCATCGAGGTGGCTCTGCGGCCGTCCCCGACACCAGTCATAACTGGAAAGACTCTCACTAGTCTTCTCGACTGCTTCCTTTTATCTCTGCCCGATGGGCTATTATTCACAGATCCGCTCCCTAGGACCTTCTAACTTGCAGTGATAGTAATCCAGCGCTTTCGCCTCATTCAGACTTCCACACCACTCATACACGCACGCTTTTCCCACTTGTCTGCATGAGTTATTTTTACTCTTCCCCTTTCACGTCTTTTCCTATCCGTCTGTCGTGAGCTCTTCTTATTCTACACCCGCTCTGTAGCAATCCCCTTAATTGCACTCACTCCACTCGTGACAGTCATCTTGTAGTCACTGACAAACAGGCTGACCAGGGACTGGCAATACCAGGTTGGGTGTTTACGTACGTCTTGCCTGTCTGTAATAAACCATGTCATCGTTTTGAAACGGGCCTATCTGGTTGTGTAACTGCAGATATCGATGTTCTAGATTTCCATCTTTTTCCCAAATTGTACAATGTTCTCAACTGGTTTGTTTCACTGACGTCACTCAAAATTGTGTTGATGACCGAATGTTATAAAAAATCACAAGAAAAACTGTGGGGTCGCAGCAAAGGCTTGAAGCAAAGTCAGAATATGGCAAAAAGAGAAAACTAACCAAATGCGTCACTTCGAGCCTCCACACATTCACGGACGTGCTGCGCTCGTGGAAATACAGGTCAGGACTCGGTACATAAATTAGTGCTCGTATTGATTTAATATTCTACAATTTTTTGTTGTTCCATTGCTTTATCTGTGGAACTTTTCCATCATTGTGTTGTTGTTGTTGTTGTTTTCCTGAAGAGGTCTCTAACCGAAAGCTCGATTTGTCTTCTCTTTTTACTTTACGTTTCGTTATATCGTTTTGTTATTATTTCTTATTCGAGGCTTCGCTACCGACAACTTTTTCTTTTTGCCGTATGTTGGCTTTGTGATGATGACTGCACGGCATCGCCAACCTTAAGTCCACGGCGGCAGAGCATGGGCACTTGCAAAGATGCGTGTTGTTGAACAAGTCCGTGGCTGCCCTGTATTTACCCCCAAATCTCCTCCATTCACCTGTTCGCCGCTTTGCCCCTATCGCCCCCTTTCATCGTTTTGGACCCCTTGTCGCTCTTTTCTGCGTTTTCGCCCCTCCCCCCCCCCCCTATCAAAATCGTCTACATTGAGAGCCACTGCCGTTTATCCAACTGAACCTCGATTGCGTGCCTTCAAAGTTGTAAACAAAACAGCGCACGTTAGATCTGGGCTTAATATAGCAATGCATGCCGATCACTTCGTAATTTTCTTGTCAACAAACCTGTGATCAGCGCCATTGACAATAATATGCACATTTACTCCATATTTGTTTACGCCATACTTCTGCCTGAGAACGCACAATCTGGGTCACCTTATGAATAATTCATTTGAAAAGCGGAAGCTTTTTGGCGTTACGACACAGGAAATGCGTCAGACCATCTCCGTGCGTGATGGAGCCGTTAAGGCAGTGACAGTGGCAGGAACACTAATCCCGTGAACGTTTACAACTTTCGGTTGTGCTTGCCCAGTGTTGCAATTCCTGATGCAGCGATAGTAAGTATAGTGGTCACCGCATGTTAAACATGACAGATAGATTGCACTAAAACAATCTGTGACGTCACATAATGCAGTTTGACCAGACACTGCCATGGCGATACAGTTGCAAATAGCCTACATTAGTTAACTACAACCCAGTGGTTCTCAACTTTTTCAGGCAATCGCTCCCGTAGGCTCCAAATTTTCTTTCATCACACCCCTCCACTCCTGCCCTCCCCCCTCCCCCCCCCCCCTTTCTTTTTCTCCTTCTTTAAGCCTCTTGATTCCTTGAGGAACACAGGGCCGCAACAACACTCCTCCAATGCATGCGGTTCTGGCAGGTCCTCGTTAGCTCGGTCCACGCCATTCCGGCTGCCTTCACCTCAGCATGGGTATTCCTGCGTCAAGTCTGTTTTGGTCGACCCACTTTCCGCTTTCCTTGTGGATTCCAGACCAGAGCCTGCCTGGTGATGTTGGATTCAGCCTTTCGTAACGTGTGGCCGATCCATCCTCATTTCCGTTTCACTATCTTAATTTCATTTGGGGCTTGTCTCGTCCTGTCCCACAGTTCTTTCTTGGAGATGATTTCTGGCCACTTGATGTGGAGGATGTTTCTGAGACATCAATTAGTGAATGTCTCCCCAATCCCTACTCAAACCCAGCAGAAACATTCCACAAGAAGACAGACTACGCACAAAGTATGATGTTACGTTTTTCAAAGTTCTTTTCATGATACTAAGGTGTTCATTGTTCATTATAAAACGGAGAGCATTCTCTATCAAATGCACTAAAAATAATAGGTCTTTTCAATTCAGAAAACCCAACAAGCATGTTGTTGAACAAGTCACTGGCTACACTGTATTTGCTCCCCCCCCCCCCCCTAAATCGCATCCTTGTCGCCCTTTTCTTTGTTTTCACCCCCCCCCCCGCCCTCTCCGAAATCAAAACCGCCCACACACCCACCCCCCGCACACGGGTGGACAATATCACCGTCACTGCGCTAATCTTTGCCAAATCGTAGCTGTAAATCATCTCATTATGCCGTGTTGCCATGTTACTATAGTTATTACTGGCAACAATCTTCAAAAAAAAAGGAGTAGAAATCTGTACATAAGATAGTGTTTCAGATTACTGTTTTTATTTGGTGATTGAGTTACTGTTATTTTTGATGTTGCTGCTGATGTTGTAAAGCTGCTATTTTGCTATTGTGGCCACTAATGCTGTAGTTGTCGTTGGTGGTGGTGGTGGTGGGTGGAAATTATCGTATAAGAATTAGCCCCGGCGCACTACACGAGTTTGATCGTATAACCAATTGGATAGTGACGTCAGAACACCGAGTTTCAATAAGTAAAAAAAAAAAACAGTTTTCTGATGCCCGAGGAGGTCACATTGAAACTATAGGTCGTCAACCAACCATCCAACTAGTCGGCAATTCAAAATCGGCTAGTGCCCGCCGACGTGATTTTTTTTTTTTTCGTACTCACTTTACCAATTTCAGGAGCGGGGCAGCAACACACCCCCAAACACAGGTCATCGGCTAAGGGATTTCTCGTCCTATCGAACACAGCCATGGGGTGCTGCAATCTCTGGACTGTGCACCCTAACCCTAACCCTAAAATGTCCCTGAACGTTACCGAAAATCCCTGTAATATGTTCGAGCTGTTGCTGCCACATTCCTGAATCAGATAAAGTGAGTACGAAAAAAAAATCACGCTGCCTGCCAGGCGTAAAGCTCTACACATCGTCATTCTGTTGCGGGTTTTTTCCATGTACGGACGCAATGATCTTTAGCAAATACTGACGCCCCACCATGCTCCAAATGATGCTATTCTCCGCACTGACCCGCACCGCCGCTGTGTGTACTCCTAGTTCATTATCACGTATGAAAAAGCTCATTATGTGTTTTTCGCATGATGCTGCTATGGGAAATGACAGGCTAACGATGATAAGGGATGAACCTGGCCAGTGCTTGCACTGATTGCTGAGACAACCTTCGGGTCAGGGGATTTCACCATGTGAGGGTCCTGGAGACCTCTGATCATGGGGGTTATCATGTTTATGACTGAAAATAGCGCCAGATGTCGAAGTATCTGGGCCTTGTATTGACAAGTGTTACTAAGCCTAGCATGTTACTGAACCTGATATCGTATGAATCTATCTATCTATCTATCTATCTATCTATCTATCTATCTATCTATCTATCTATCTATCTATCTATCTATCTATCTATCCATCTATCTATCTATCTATCGATCGATCTATCCATCGATCGATCTAGCTATCTATCTTTCTATCTATCTATCTATCTTTCTATCTATCTGTCTATCTATCTATGTAAATAATCTATCTATCTATCTATCTATCTATCTATCTATCTATCTATCTGTCTGTCTGTCTGTCTGTCTGTCTGTCTGTCTATCTACCATCTACTATCTATCTATCTATCTATCTGTCTATCTATCTATCTATCTATCTATCTATCTGTCAGTCTGTCTGTCTGTCTCCATCAATCTATCTATTTATCTGTCTGTCTATCTATCTTTCTGTTTATCTATTATATCTATCTATCTATCACGCAGGGTTAGCAGGCTTAGTAAAGCTTTTTGTATGTGGTCCTTTGCCCACTGCTGGGAGACGTTTGCAAAAACCTTTTCTCAACCTCCAGGGCTCTACAAACCACAGGTTTACAACCCTTGCTGTCGTGTTCCCTTATGTCATGGGGCCGGGCCGGTGATTTGCACTCATTCAACATGAGCAGGTAAATTGGCGATAATCGCATTGCAGTTTGGCACAGAACAAAAACTCAAGTTAACGAACGAGACACTAAGTATTTGCTATGATTTAAAAGGACATTCTCTTATTACCGTTGATTTTAATCCTTTATGACAAATTCTCTTTTACGACATGAGCAAGTCATCAGAGCTGGTACCATTTCGATGTCCACAGCAGGGTACCAGTGTTATGCCATGATTTTGCTCAGAAATGCGGCGCACAGCGATCCCGTCATACATGTTTCGTATGCGTGTTTCCTGTGGATTTTGGCCGAGCTGTTGTTTTCATCGCAACTGTTCATAGTGCTTTAGAAATGTTTGCTTTTGTAGATATCAGGTTCATGGCAGAAAGAAGAAGGAAAGAAAATATAGCAGAATATTGAAGCAAATGTATAAATAATGAATAAATAAATAAATGTAACACTATTTGGATAAATCGAGGGGTATTTGCCTTTTTTTCTTTCGTATGTGATATTTTACCGTGGTTCTCTCATTCCTAAGTTCAGTATGAATATGTGCCATTTCAATCGGTTAAAAACCTTTCGAGATATGTGTTTGTGGCCTAATGTTTTATGAGGTTTAGCCCTTTCGCTGACCAAACTTTGAAACTTAGACCAAACTTTCTCCAAGAGGCGAAAATGCACATACAACATTACGACAAACGCCGGACGAAATCGAAATTCATACTTTAAAACCCTCGCGATATTTAATTAAGTAACCAAGATTCGCCAACAGACTTAATTCAACTCTTTGAAAAAGCTTTCAACATGTATATTCATATTCCAGTTTCATGGCGAAAGTTTGATGGAATCAGAATCGCAAATGAATAGTGCTCGTTTGTTCTGACGATGATATATCGCTGGATAAAAGTTCAATCAGAGCATCGCTACAAAACGCATATTTCATAACTATGCTTAGAAAGGCCCGTTCCCGGCGTACACGGTGTGATCAAAAAGCAGAGAATTAATATCTGTAGTCTCACAGCAGCATCGCCAACTTTAAAGCTGATGGATCAAACAAGTAAAAAATGATTGATGACTAGAAGGTGTAACACGACACCAATCAAACTGAAACGAGAATCAACTTGAAAAACGGGGTATCAGATCAAACCATTAGGATTTCCAACTTGTGCAGGTAAAAGAAAGAGGGTTCAAAGCGTCCGTTTACCTAAGCAAACCAGGTATTTGACAACCTGGCTGATAATAAATGTTTCTTTTGAAGAGTTTGATGTGTTATTTCAGGGATTATTCTTTGCCCTTAATTAATGTGTAATTTTAATAAGTTCAGAAATCCAAAGTTACCGGATTGTTGTTTTTTGTTGTTGTTTTTTTTTTGTTCTAGATGCTGATATAGACATGCCCAGATGTGTACGGGTGCGTTTCTTTGCTGATAATATTCTGCAACGGCGTGTGGGTTTTGCAACACCAAGGACCAAAAAAGAAAAAAAAAAACAAAAACGTTAAATTCCGCATGGTGCATTATAGTAGTGGTGGTAGTTGTGATGGGAATGGTGGGGGCCTAAATAAGTGTGGTGCAGCATTAGCATTGATATCAGGAAAAGTGAGAACATCATCACATTTAAAAATAGACTCAAAACTGAATTGTTTAGGACCGTCTTTCTTTGAAACTGAATGATGTCCCTGTTGGTCTCAGAGGTTTGTTGATGCGAGTAGATCAAGTCTTTGTTAATGTGTGTGTAAGTAGGAGCATGATGAATTGATCTTATGTTAATCCTGTTTTTAATTTTAGTTCAGCGCCTTAGGGCGCATTGTTTGTTTGTTGTTGCTGTTGTTGTTGTTGGGTTTTTCTTTTAGGGGGGGGGGGGGGCGCTATACAAGCTAATTATTATATTGCACTACATATTTGAATTGTTAATACTGACACTGGAGGTGGTGATGGGCATAGTGTTGGTGATGTGGTGACAATAATAGCTGTGACGGTGTTGTTGCTGTTTTATTTTTAGTGAATCGAATGCATATTAATATGATATAATACAGGGTGTCTCAAAAAAAAAAAAGTATGAATATGTATTAATATATGACCAATTAAGATACATCCAAAATCTATTATTCAAATTAACGAGTACAGACACGTCGTCATTATTTGACTTATGACATGTGTGTTCAAAGTGATTGCTGTTCTGCGCCCAAACACTGATGACAACGCAGTTCAACAAAGTTACAAATAACCTTAATCAGTTCATTTGTGTATATATTTTCTTGAGACACCCAGTGTGAACATATCCCTGAAGAAAATGGAAAACCACATAACCTTTATTAACGTCTTTACTTTCAGAGACGGCCGGAACGAACTGAGATCTCTACGTCCGCTATCCGTACTGACACCCATTACCACCTCCCAGTTAGCTTCGTTACCCTGAGACCTGGGGGTTCAATTCTGGCCGAACGGTCAAAGACGTTAAATACACGTCAATTACAGACACTGTGGTCCCCGCTGTGTTTTAGTAACCATTTAGTTCCAGGGCATGAACTCGGCACAGGCGATTCTATGCTCTTTCTTCGACCAATAGCTCCTGTCTACGAGCTCAATCTCAGTACTAGTGATGTATGGAGAGATGTATATATGCATTTATTGGAGGTGTTAATATGGCTTTACGAAAGAGTAAAATTAAGGATAGACAAGAATAATAATGTACATACATTCTTTTCCTTTTTTTTTCATTTTTGTCTGTCCGTAATTTACACTCTTTTCGGTCTCTTTCCTCGCTTCACCCAGACCTTTGTTTTCCCCTAAGACTGCTTGGGGGGAAGGGGGGGGGGGTACGACATGGTGCTTTGGAATTTTTGCTAATGGGAAAACAAAATTCCGCTTTTTATTCCGTGCTCTCCTCCCGACCCTTCGGTTTTCTTTCCTGTCTTCATGAGAGAATTGAATGAATGGTTGCATGACTATAGGCTTGGATGAATGAATGAACTGATGAATGAATGAATGAATGAATGGAACGGAAGGTGGACCAATGCTATTATTTGTTACATCTCAATTATCTAGAGTTTCCTCTATTTACGTACGTATTTCTTCTTACACTCTTTTGTTATTGTTTCACCCGCTGTTCCCTTCATTCTTCACAATACATTGCTCTCAGTCAGATGCTAAACAAAGGAAACAATGTAGAGAAAACTAATGAAATAGGTCTAATTTCGAATCCCACCGATTTTATTTCAAGATCATCATCATCGTCATCGCAATCATCGCCATTATTATAACTTTATTAATTTTTATATTTAATTATTTAATAACTTATTGGTTGCTGAAGACAACACCAATAATCTCGCCGGTTAATTTGAAATCAGGCCGTAAGTATTACATTTAGGCCATATACATCTGTCCATAATATAAAATACCAGTAAACCAGGGTTAATGTTGATATCCATTGTAAGTTTTCCCTGTCGCCATAAACGCCTGTCGTTATAACAAAATGTCGGTTAACAAGGGTTAATTTTGATATTAAATTTATGAATTTTGCAGTAAGGGCAGTACCTCTTCATATTACAAAATACCAGTTAACCCTCGGTGTTTCGAGGCCTAAGAGCTCTGACAACGCCTGTCTGTGGTAGTAATCTCATTACTTCTTCAACAGCTGGAGTGGAAAGTCAAGAGCTCTTGACCTACACAGACAGGTCGTTGACAACAATAGGTGTGAAAACTTGGAGGATTTTGAACGCCACATTAGCAAAACAGTGGCGCCTTGTAAAGTACAGGCGTTAATTGCTGCATGAAAGACGCTCTACCGCAAAGTGGGCGCTTGTCAACAATAGCGAGAGTGTTAACAATGTCATTGTTTAGTAAAGGGGGATGATTTGGGGTGTAAAGAATACAAATAAGAGGGGATAATCAGAGGTAAAACGCGCCAAACAGAATTTTTATTGCACTTAAGGCCCAGTGTTTTTCTGCACTAGAAAGCACCAACCGCATTCTATAGAACTTCAGAGAAGTTCGGATCGTTTTCAGCCGATTGCGGCTTCCTAGCGCTGATAAAGTGTGTTGAGAGCTCTTTCTTGAACTTTGTTAGATAAGCCGTGTTCTAATCCCATCGCTCGGCTTCTCTTGGATCCATTCGAGTGGATCTGTTATCTGCATAGTTAGAGTTTACAATGTTGTGACTAAAACTCTGATTGAAAGGAGGAGCGAGTAGAATCTTGGTATAAATGAAAGAAAGAATGACAGCAGAAAAGACACAAGAAAGAAAACAGATCATGAATGTAGAAGTAGAAGGAGAGAAGACCAAAAGCAAAGGAGATGAACATAAAGATATAAAACCCAAAAGCACGGACGGATAAGAGAAAGAAGAGTGAATGAAAAAAAAGACAAAGAAGTGAATAAAAAGAGAAAAAGATAGAAGACGGAGGAAAGAAGAATAAAATATAAACAATTGGAAAAAAATAAAAACCCACAGGGAGAACACTTGATGGACAGAATGAAGGAGAAATAGAGGAAAAGGAAAGCAGGGAGAGTCTTAAAGTGATGAAGACAGAGTGTCAAAAATGTGATGTAAAGTTATGCAACAACTCGATGAAATACGAATTGTTACACTAGATTCAAAGGTAACATTTTGTAACGAGACATGAGATTCAATGTTCCGCCAAATCTGAATGGATTGTTAACGTGTCATAGTTTGTACATGTACTCACCTTCACTGGACTCTTGGTAAAACATACTCTCATCCAGAACAATGGTTAACCTTGACCTGGCCTGCAGTGACCTCGGGACGCTTTGACCCGGGTACGACTTACAGAACAGGTCAGAGGTCATAGATCGTCTTCCCTTTCTCCTGGGACCCTCATAATGACGAGTTGCATCGACATCTTCCAGCAAGTGAGATTGCCAGAATTCATTCGGCTTCCGCCAAGATGTTTTTGTAATCCTCTCGAAGGAATACATGTTAGTTTCTGCTTAAATCTTCCAATTCTTTGTTACTTCCGTGTTCTGGAAGACTGATGAAAAATATCCACAGCATTGTTCATTCGCAAAGTTGCATAAATATCCTAAAAACATTTCAAGGAAGGAATTAGTCTTCAATAGGAATACTTCAGGTAGAACTTACGTGGAATGATCTTCCTATTGTAGAAATTCCTGCATACGTTCACCTGCTAGGACCATTCTAAAGTAAAAACACGTCATTCCTGCTCTCAAGAAATAATCACTCCCAAATACAGAATATTTTATAACAGTTGCCATGTACTAATACTTCACAATTGTTCGCAAGAAATGATTATTTCATATTGCAAAATACTTGATGACACTTGCCATATGGACAATCATTTCACAGTATCTCAATTTGTAACAATATTCGTGACAGGATCAGTTTTATGAAAAAAATGCCTGGTAATTTTTGCGTTTTTGACTTATTACGAAGACAGTTTGACAGCGTACCTTTCATCTGGTGTCCGGAGAACAGAAATTATTGCATAAGATTATTATTCTTTCGTTAGCAATGTTTGGTTCAGAACCACAAAATAAGTTGTTCAACACGAATATATTGAGCCTGTGACCATGAAACAAATGGGAAAACTTACACTCCTGTTAGAGGAGCTGAAGGAACTCAGCATGAACATCACTGGACTGAGTGAAGTACGATGGGACAAACAGGGCCTATTCAGGACAAAAGATCACACCGTCGTATACAGCGGAAACAAACGCGGCATGAATGGTGTTGCAATTATACTGGACAGACGCTTACGAGACAACATTAGCAGCTATGACGCTATAAGTGATAGAATTGTCACTGTGAAACTTGACACCCAACCCGTGCCCCTGAACATCATACAAGTATACGCCCCCACATCTGCGAGCACAGAAGAAGAAATAGAGCTGTTCTATAATGACCTACAATCAGCAGCAGACAAAATCCCAAGCAGAGAAATATGCATAATCATGGGAGATTTCAATGCCAAAGTGGGAGAGGGTGAGGATCTGGAATGTGGGATAGGACCCTATGGATTAGGAGAACGAAACGACCGAGGAGACATGTTAGCATCTTTCTGCCATGCAAATGAAATGAGCATCACGAACACTCTCTTTAAACACCCGATGCGAAGAAGATACACATGGATAAACCCTGGAGGCAATCTCCGAAACCAGATTGATTACATCCTGATTGACAAAAACTGGAAAACAACTGTGCTCAACTCAAAGACAAGGCCAGGGGCAGACTGTGACACTGACCACATTTTAGTGACAGCAAAGCTGAGATTGAAAGCCTATAGGAAGAGCAAGCCAAAACCCACCACCAGATTTGACACGGACAAACTGAAAGACCCTGAAATCAGCAATGCTTTTCAGATCGAAACAGAAAACCGTTTCTCAGCATTACTCAAGGAGTGGTCAGCTGAAGAAAGACACCCAGATACACTGTGGAAAGACATGAAAAGAATTTGGAGTGAAACAGCTGAATCGAAACTCGGGAAAAGAACGAGGAAAACTCCCAAACCATACATCAGTGAAGAAGTGATAGAGCTTGCAAAAAGAAAGAGCAAAGCCAGAAAACTCAGTAAACAAGATGAATATCATGCATTGAAGAAGGAAATCCAAACAAAGATCAGAAGAGACAAGAATGCATGGTTAGAAAGAGAGTGTGCAAACATAACAGAATGTAATACACAAAGAAAGTCAAAAGAAATGTTTGAACAAATAAGAAAAGTAAAAAAGAGGGATTTCCAACCACAGAACTTGAGTCTGAACAACAAAGAAGGCACAACACTGACAAACACAAAAGATGTGCTCTCAAGATGGCACGAATACGGCAAGATGCTGTTTGCGGACAACACCAGACCAGACCCGAGGGACCTCCAACAACCAGACTCACAACAGATAGATAAAGAACCAGAACCTCTCTTGGAGGAAGTACAGGCTGCAATAAAACAAATAAAGAATGGAAAATCCCCTGGATTAGACAACATACCAGGTGAACTCCTGAAACATACCAGCGAATCAGGAATAAAAGCACTCCACCAACTGATCTGCAAAATTTGGCAGACAAATGAATGGCCAACAGACTGGAAGCTACAAGAATTCGTCATGCTATACAAAAGCGGCAATGTCAAAGACTGTGGAAATTATAGAACCATCGCCCTCGTCAGTCACACCAGCAAAATCCTGCTCATCATCATACTAAACAGAATGAAATCAAAGGTAGAAGAGGAACTATCAGACTGTCAAGCTGGTTACAGGACCAACAGAGGAACCACTGACATGCTCTTCATACTACAAATAATGATTGAACAGATAAGAAGCAATGGAAACGAAGCCTTCATCACGTTCATAGACTACAGCAAAGCGTTCGACAGCGTTAGGCACCATCACCTGTTCGATATAATGATTAAGATGGGATTCCCGAAACACCTTGTGACCCTTTCAACATCGAGAAAGGAGTCAGACAAGGTTGCATACTTTCACCTCATCTTTTCAATATTTATACTGAGCAGATCATGAGAAACGCAGACATAGAAGATATGGGAATAAAGATCGGAGGCCGAAACATCACAAACCTTCGCTACGCTGATGACACAGCTCTTATGTCAGATAACATCACCAGCATGAAAAGAGTGTTGCACAGAGTGGATGAAGCGGGCAAGACAGCAGGCCTACACCTAAATGCTAAGAAAACGAAAGTCATGCATACTGGAACCGGGCACCATGAACACCAGGAGATACTAGTAAACAAAACAGCACTAGAAAAAGTGACTGATTTCAAATACCTAGGATCACATAAATCGCAAGATGGAAGCTGCTCAAATGACATAAAAACAAGGATAGGAATGGCAAAACACAAAATGGTTCAACTAAACAACATTTGGAAGGATAGAGGCACACCAACGGACCTCAAAGTGAACATACTTAAGTGCTTGATCTGGCCAGTCCTACTATATGGTTGTGAAGCCTGGACACTCAAAAAGGCAGACATAACAAGATTGGAGGCAGCTGAAATGTGGCTTTACAGAAGGCTACTCAGAATAAGTTGGACAGAAAGGACAACAAATACAAGCATCTTAGAACAGCTTGGCACCACCAGAAGAATAACACCTGAAATAAATAAAAGAAGACTTGCATACATCGGCCACGCGGCCCGAAACAAAAGCACGGCCCTTATGATATCAATCCTTCAAGGAAAGACAGAAACAAAGAGAAAACAAGGAAGACCACCCATTACATATCACGATAACATCAAGAAAGTCAGCCAGCTGGAAATAAGTGAACTAACTAGGAAAGCTCAGGACAGGATTGGGTGGAGGAGATTTTGTCGTGACATCCACTGTAGCAGCTAACATCGACGACGATGAAGCCGACAGGTGACAGGTGAGGTGACTAGTATTGCCATTTGAATTCGATGTACGGTCATGACTCAAGGTTTGGAATTAGTGTTTGTTGCCATTGTACCTGGTTTAGTATGCTGGCGTGTTTTGGTTAGAATGCCAGTGTTAGTGATCTGTTTAGAATGTTTTTGTTCTGTTAAAGATTTACTAATAGTATGTTGAATTGTAAATATCTAATCTATCTATCTATCTATCTATCTATCTATCTATCTATCTATCTATCTATCTATCTATCTATCTATCTATCTATCTATCTATCCATCCATCCATCCATCCATCCATCCATCCATCCATCCATCCATCCATCCATCCATCCATCCATCCATCCATCCATCTATCTATCTATCTATCTATCTATCTGTCTATCTATCTATCTATCTGTCTCTTTGTCTATCTATCTATGTATATTACAAATAGTATGTTGATTTGTAATAGCTGATCTATCTATCTATCTATCTATCTATCTATCTATCTATCTATCTATCTATCTATCTATCCATCCATTTATCGGTCAATCTGGCTGTCAGTCTGTCTGTCTGTTTATATACCTATTCACTTACATATCTATCAAGGTCTACCTTTCTGCCCATCTGTCTGGCTGTCATTCTATTTAACAATGTGTGGGTCTGTCCGTTTATCTGTGGGTCCTCCAATCACTCTTTCTGTCTATTCATCAATCCATTTTTCCACCGATCTATTACTAGTTTCCTAAGCCCTTAAAATCATTTTGGGTTTGACGGCCATGTCACAATGACCACCGTATAGTACAAAGTAAAGATAAAAGCAAAAAACATTCTCCAGTTCTCAGGTCAGTAAGTACTCTGAAGCAAGCAGACAAAACGTGTGTTCATACATGTATTTCTATGTCTTTACCTGTAGAGTCTACGTAAGACGCGAAGTCACGCGAAGTCGTCAGTTGTCTAAGAGTCTTTTTGTTATCCAACCTCTTTTGTGCCTTCAATTGTCAAGCGTACAGAACAGAGGGGAGGGGGTGTGGGGTACAGACTTCAAATAAGGCAGCTCAACATGGGAAATGTCTCGTAGTTTTGGTAAGCTGTTTGTTTTCTTGTCATCTTAAAATCCACACACTGTCTTAAGGGCGATTTGTACAAAACAAAGTAGGTCATGGTATGTAGCCAATCGATTGGAGTAGATATGTGGTCTCAATACAAATCTTTGAGTCATTCTTGCGTGGGTTTTGTTTTTTTCACTCGTTTTACACTCGATCTCTCAGAATTTACTGTCCGTAGTTTTAAGGATAAACCGATAACCCGGGGGGAAAACAACTGAGAACATTTTCTGAAGAGCTTAACAAAATGATGTCACCGGAGTGCCAAATCTTCCTGCGGCCGTGGAGTGCGTCGCGTGACATTGTACACACATTCACGTGTTAAATAACAGGAGAATTAATGGAATTACGAAACTGACATACAGGTTTTCGAAGTAAACAATATTTTTTTTTTGTCAAATGTAATTGAAAGTCGTAAACAAAAATACAAAGTGTTTGCGAATTCCTTGTAGAGTTTAAATCACTGTACCTTCAGTTATACGCAACTGCTTTTTAAATGTAGTAATTATTTTTTTTTAAGTTTGTAATAATGAACTGCAATAGAAACCTCTTGGTTTTTCTGTTAAAATTTTAGAACCTGTAATCATGGGATTGTTAAGGTTTGATTAACAGTCCTTTCGTTGTTATGTATAAACCGTTCTTGGCATTTCATGTTTCATTAACGTTTTACGTCCGAGTTTGGTAATGTAAAGACTTCAAGATCTCGAAGTCCGGTTTTGTATTGTGAATGGGATCATTTCTAACATTGGAATAGTCGTAAATGGGAACTTAATATCGAACTGATTTTTTTTGTGTCCGTTCTAGTATCAGTACAGATTGTGTTCTATAACTAAGTGCGGGATATCATGAAGTAGTAAGTTGTACTTTATCAGGGTGCTTAATGTATGTCTTGTTCTCACGCTACCAGTAAACTGCCAAACCAATCGCTTTGTAAATTAAACTGACAGTCAAAAACAAAAAAATATATATTTGTACGATATGTATGCATGTGTATGTTACATTAATCCTATGGAAACCTATGGAATATTCCACTTCGTCGTAAAAACTAGGCCTATACAATATTCCACCTTACTGTAAAAATAATAGAATATTCCACCTTGCCGTAAAAATTTTAGAATATTCCACCTTAATGTAAAAATTATAGAATATTCCACCTTACCGCAAAAATTATAGAATATTCCACCTTACCGTAAAAATTATAGAATATTCCACCTTGCCGTAAAAACTATAGAATATTCCACTTTACCGTTAAAACTATAGAATATTCCACCTTACCATAAAAAACTACGAAACATTCCACCCCCATCGTAAAAATAATGACAGGGCAGGGACTGATCCAAGAACATAAATGTATTGCCTGTTAAGTCGGATCTTCGAAAAAAAAAATGCTGCTGGTTTAGAATGTCAAACTCTAACTTCTAAAGCATCGCGAATAATGAATTCACAAGTAGACAGCATACACTGAGCAGCTGGAGAGGGAAGCACTGATTCAAGGGAAGTAACAGAGTAAAAACCTCCGGGTCACATTAGATCTCAGGATAACCTAAACTGGCTGTTTGACTAAGCAGTGTCAAAGACATTACTGGAATGACTATTCTGGTGGCATTCAATTCGAAAATTTCAAGTGAAGTAGAAAAACATATTCCGAGGTTTTCAAAAAAAGACCATAATCTCAAGCCATCTTGACTGTTATCATCAATGCATTATTCTGAAGTGGTAAAATAAATGCGCATCATAAAATATTAACACTATTACAGCCGTGTGAATTTATCACGACTGTTTAGTAGAGAGTAAATTATTAAGATTGTTAAGTTGCAAGCCGTTATTTTTTGTTTCATAAGCAGATCGGCTGTTTCAAGAATGTCGAGAAAGAATTTGCTCTCAGGATCTTCTGTGTTTTGTTATGTGGTATTTTAAGCTGAAGTTGTGACACTTCAGCTAACACCTCCAATTGAACTGGATCAACATCTACATAAATGGTGTGATTTTATGATAATTAGGATTGTAGATTGATCTCTTATCACATCACGGGAGACCAAGTTGTCTGTTGTCTTCCTTGGTTCGTTGGTGAGTATGCGAGTTTGTGTTTGCAGGTCTTCTTCTTCTTCTTCAAGTGCCGGATCTGGAACAGATATCGACAATCATGGTTCGCCACTCATTCCTCCGCTCGGATGTTCTCAAAAAGCCCATATTGTCCTGGGTTTTTCCCTGTCGCCCATCTGTTCAAACTCTCTAAAAATGTTCTTCTTTGTCTACCTCTGCAGGTATCTGACGAAATATTATAGGAATAACAGAAAATTTGTGAGGTCACATCAAAGCTTGAAGCAAAGTTAAAATATGGCAAATAGAAAGTTGTATGTAAACGATTATGTATCACATGACTATCGTTTCTGTATAATTTTTTAAGTGAGATTTTGCTACGTACGCCTTTCTCTTTCAGCCACATTTTGACTTGTGGTTGCAGGCGCGTAGAAGACAATATAACATAAGAACTCCGTTTGACAGCTAACAGTACACCGGACTGTACGTCACATCGCTACTTTGTGGAAACAGTCTAGATTACATCAAAATCTGAAATTTCTGTGCTAGATACACGGAAGCTTATGCAAAATGTAAGTGCCTATGCGGCCCTGTGTACTCAGTGGGACACATGTCTGATATATTGAATGGATGCTAAATTATACATGTACCACAAGCAAAATGGGAATTATTGATAAATATACCGTGAACAGAACAGTGTTTCTAAACTTTTCAAAATCTATTTCTTCCAACATCTATCTCTATATATTTATCATCTGTTCAGTCTATCTATCTATCTATCTATCTATCTATCTATCTATCTATCTATCTATCTATCTATCTATCTATCTATCTATCTATCTATCTATCTTTGATTATCAGTCTGTCTTTCTGTCTGTTTGTTTATCTATGACTTCATTTCCCCTATCAATAATTCAGGCTCTATTCCTTAGAAGTGGCAAACATTCATGTGCTAACCCGGGCCAGTGGAATTAAACATAGGAGATCGAGATGAACGGCATCAGAATACATAAATCTTATGCATCATCTAGAACAAGAAAAATAAGAGCGACTCTATTTTCGAAATGGCTTTTATTATTGGACCGTGATATTTCACTACAGTAAGCCATTGCTGAACTGTGAAGGCAGTTCGGTATTTTCTTCAGTTGGCTCTGTAATTGGACGACAGTCCAGTAACAATAGAATTTGAAAATCCATCTATTGCACAGTATTTAACAGTATATTTTCCCCACAGAAGTTTCGAAATATTCGCCTGGTTAAGAACCACTGGTCCAGGACATATGGTGTCCCCGTACAGGATCAGAACACCAAAGTGACTGGAACAGAGGGAGAACAAGCAAATCGGAAAGTGGCCGTGACTTTATGATGCGTAAGTAAATCTGACTTTCTTGACCAGTGTAAAGCTCCATTCTGTAGGGTCAGTTTAATAAGTTCCCCCGTATGCATTGCCCTCCTGCTACCTATTCTTCATCTCAACTGAAGCTTACTGCAGGATGTACTTGTCTTGCAGGTTTACAAAGGTGGATTTTTATGACCGTGAACATCCATGTCATGTTTTCCATTCTCTGTGATGGATTCAAGGTTTCTCTTTCATCGGGGTAAAATGCTATCTTTTACAAACTTATTTTCGCTTTTCTCTATAAGTTTCCATTGCCATGGTATGAGATTATAGGGATGACTGGGTATTAAGTTTTCACGTTTAATCTTCTCTCATCTCGCATTTTATGACTGGTATTCAAATTAACGCAGCGGCCAGTAGACATGACCATATTCTCTGAAGCGTGTACGTGATGGTTTTAATAATTGTGATATATATATGGGGGAAGGAGGTGCAAATTTGGTTTCGCTTAACATCTGTCTATCTATCTATCTATCTATCTATCTATCTATCTATCTATCTATCTATCTATCTATCTATCTATCTATCTGTCTGTCTGTCTGCCTGTTTGTCTGTCCGTCAGTCCGTCCGTCCGTCCGTCCGTCTATCTATCTATCTATCTATCTATCTATCTATCTATCTATCTATCTATCTATCTATCTATTTATCTATCTATCTATCTATCTATCTATCTATCTCTCTGTCTGTCTGTCTGTCTATCTATCTATCTATCTACCTATCAATCTGTCTTTGTATCTATCTATCTGTCTATCTATCTATCTATCTACCTATCAATCTGTCTTTGTATTTATCTATCTGTCTATCTATCTATCTATCTTTCTATCTATCTATCTATCTATCTATCTATCTATCTATCTATCTATCTATCTATCTATCTATCTATCTATCTATCTATCTATCTATCTATCTATCTATCTATCTATCTATCTATGTCTTTGTACCTATCTATCTGTCTATCTATCTATCTATCTATCTATCTATCTATCTATCTATCTATCTATCTTTGCCTTTGTATCTATCTATCTGTCTATCTATCTATCTATCTATCTGTCTATCTATCTATCTATCTATCTATCTATCTATCTATCTATCTATCTATCTATCTATCTATCTATCTATCTATCTATCTATCTATGTCTTTGTATCTATCTATCTGTCTATCTATCTATCTGTCTATCTATCTATCTATCTATCTATCTATCTATCTGTCTATCTATCTATCTATCTATCTATCTATCTATCTATCTATCTATCTATCTATCTATCTATCTATCTATCTATCTATCTATCTATCTATCTATCTATGTCTTTGTATCTATCTATCTGTCTATCTATCTATCTGTCTATCTATCTATCTATCTGTCTATCTATCTATCTATCTATCTATCTATCTATCTATCTATCTATCTCACACCAGTAGCCATACCCCCCCCCCCCACTATGCCACGGTACAGCAGTCCAAGACATAATATATGTAACGACCGCAACGGATTTGACATTCAAGCGGAGTCAGGCGAGATAATTGAATTCCGACTTGACCAAACCCCACACGCATTACAGCGGTGGGGCGGGAAGGATACCGTGGGGGGTGGGGGGGAAGAAAAATTTTCTGGCATGTAGAAAGTGCATCCAAGGGAAAGGTGGCAAGGAAAAGTCGTGCTGACAGTAAAATGAACACTAAAACAGCATTCAGTACCAAACAAACCGCAGGCTTCAGACAGTTACTTTCCGCTGCCTGCTCTGAGATCTAGGACGATAAGGTCCAAACCATTGATGGTTCATGAAGGTTTAACATTGAACTGGACCAAATTTATCCAAATCTTATATGCTATCCGAAATAATGTGCAATAATAGTGTCTTTTATTATATCTTAAGCTGTCCTTAAACTGTCAATGTCCTTCCATCTTCGCTTGGATCTTTGGAACTCTCGACTTTAAAAAAGTGGTTTTCAAGCTCCTGATCCTGGATTTAATTTAACTTTATGATATTCTGAGCACTTTATTCCTGGTTTTATACGATGGAAAGAAACGGTGTAGCAGCAACAGTGCAGAGAATAAAGATTTCTTGTTGTATCCGACCCTGCAAAGCAACATTGTTACGAAATTTTGCAGTAAATTTCCCAGTGACTTCGATTAAATCTGTGAATTTTATTTAATTCCAGCAGACACCAGCAAGAGTACTTTATTACCTTTGAATTAACTCCTCTATTTGCCTGTCCTATACTATTCTGAGATCGCAGCAGTTTGGGCACAGGCAAAGTTATTTAGTGAACGCCGGGCTTTTTAACCCTCTTTGTGGTGCCGATGCAGTCAGGTGCACTCCCAGTTTGAAAATAACATAAAATAACCCTTCACAATTTCTGATTTATTTATGAATTCTTTGAGACGAGCATGGATAAGAGATGAAATTCGAAGATGTAATGCCTGGCTATTGAGAGACAATTAAGGGAAGTCGCTTTGCAACTAAGTTGCGTTTCTTATACAGAGGTAAAGAGTTTGTTTTTGTTTGTTTTTTTTGCTTTTTCATAAGAAAGAAGACGTTGACTTTTATTATAGGGCATAGAATGAACAAACTCAAAAATATTACATTATAATTTTGTATGATATAATAATATTGTCAGCATCTTCTAGTTTCACCAGCATTCCCCCCCCCCCCCGGCCACCCCTTTCCCAAAATCCAGAAATCCGGATTTTTGAATTCACCACTTGCCAAAACAAAGTAGTGGAAAAGTGATATCCTATCTCTACTCATATTTAATGATAATTATGCTAAAACCTCGTCATTTCGCATGAAGTCTCACATACACGCAACGCTCTCCATGTTCTCACGTTTATCCCAAAGTCATTACAATAATTGATAGTACAGATCAGCAATGCTGAAAATCACCACACTGGACGAGTCATTGACAAGTTTTATAAAAGATGGCGAGATAAAAGAAATAGCTTTTTTTCCCGACAGCCATAATATCGGTATCAGCTCTAAGCCTTGTACTAGCATCCATGCTCAAACAAATCAATTGGACTATGCAGCATACAAATACAGAGTAGCTCCACGGCCAAGCAATGATCTAAATCACTGTACACGGCACAACTTCCTTGGCTGTTCCAAAGCAAAGTCAAGAAGTCAAGAAGGATAGAGCACTCGTAGCACTTGACTTCCACCTAATACGATAACATAACTGCAGGATAACTGCCACTTTGTGTCAACATCACTAAGCATCGCCGTGAGCGACGTCAGGGTCAAATCCTCCACTCCACACCAAATCACAAAACGACGATATGCAACTGAAATATTTTTCTTACCGCATACACAATGACACAAAAAGCCTGAAGCAAAGTCCTGACAGATCCTATCTCCAAGTTATTGCACCAAAGCCACAAAAGAACAAGTTCCTATTCAACAGCCACGTCCAAACAAATTTTCTGAAGTGCCTCTTGAGGACCATCACAGGCTGACAGATCCGCTATAGAAACAAAGGCATTATAACGGTACTTTGGTGACACTGGTCCAATTCCTATTCATTCTACCGAGGTGAATGAGCTTCCACTTCCTCCAAATGCATACCGCCCGAGGGACATTTAGTCATTCCAAGTTAAAATAATGTCCGCTTGCGTAGTTCTGCCCGAAATCAGCTTATGGAGGAGACAAGACGATAGAAGAACAACGTATGTCTCGGTGGTTTTCAAACTGAGATTAACAGAGGCCAAGTATTCTGAACAAGGTCTCAGAGCAACGTTTGTGTATTATTAGCAGTAGTTTGGAACAGCTTGATATTTGCCACAATGTGTTATGAACACAGTGTGCATTTCTGTTATACCTTTTCTATATACTAAAAAATCTACAATTGTTGTTTTTTTTATTTGTTTGTTTTTTGTTTTGTTTTTTCAGAAAATGGAAATAGAACAAACAAAATCTAAAGTGGTGATGGTGATGATGATGGTGGTGGTGGTGGTGGTGGTGATGTGGTGGTGATGGTGGTGATGTGGTGGTGATAGTGGCGGTGATGGTAGTGCTGGTGATGGTGGTGGTGATGTGGTGGTAGTGGTGGTGGTGGTAGCGGTGGTAGTGGTGGTGGTGGTAGTGATGGTGGTGGCGGTGGTGATGTGGTGGTGATAGTGGCGGTGATGGTAGTGCTGGTGATGGTGGTGGTGATGTGGTGGTAGTGGTGGTGGTGGTAGTGGTGGTGGTGGTGGTGGTGATAATGGTATTGGTGGTAGTGATGGTTGGTGGTATTTGAGGTGGTGGTGCTGTGACGGTAGCGATGGTTCTGATGCTGATGTTGATGGTGGTGATGATGGTGGCGGTGGTGGTAGTGGTGGTGATGGTGGTGATGATTGTGGTGGTGATGGTGGTCTTGACACCACCACGGTGGTAGTTATAGTTGTTTTTCTTGCTGATCATCAAAAACAATAGAAACAGATTTTGGATACTTAAGTGTAGTTGTATACATAATAATGAATGTGTATGTGTAATAGAGAGAGGGGGAGTGTGGTTGTGTGTGTGTGTGTGTGTATGTTAGTGCGTGTGCTCGGATGTGTGCTGCTCTACTCTACAACTGTAATTACACATGTTTAAGACTGTACTGACATGACCTCTTTGTTTTTACAATATAACTTAGCTGCCCTCAGTCAAGACAAGAATTGACAGCCTCCGAGTATTTCCTGAGGTGAGAGACAGTAGTACATTAGCCTGGTCACATACGACAGTGTTTCTCAAAGCTTCTCAAGCTCACTAGTGGCTTGTGAAGCTGTCGAGAGATAGGTCATGCAGATCCGAAGCCAAAATGTGGCAAAAAGAAGAAGTTGTATGCAGCAAAGTCTCGTGTAAGAAACAATACAGAAACGCTACAATAAACTCGTGCAAATACCCAGCTTTATTATTTTGTGATGCTAAATAATAATATTTTTAATTATGCCTTTCCAAATTTATTATTATAGTCCTAAATTTGTTGAATGAGTTTTACATTAGTTCTAATTAATCCTACACGAGTGCTGTAATAATTATAATGTACAGAAAAAAACTCGTTACCTTGCAGAATACAATCATACTTGCATTATACTAACACAAGCCAGTACAGTTTTATTTGCTAATACAGACAAGATGTGCCGGAATTATTTTGAAACAAGTTCAAGTTTAGATATCCTTAACGGTTCAGTGAACACATACTTTGGTCAGAGGAAAAAATGTTTGTATAACAAGACTACTGTGACTAGTGACTATTCAACTCAGAAGGAACAGCGTCACTGCTCTACCACAATAGACTTATGCCAAAAGGCAACTGACGGTTCATTGCATGCCTGAGTATGAGGGCTGTCAGATAATATTACAGAAAAAGAAATGCACCAATAGGAAAATTAATAATGCAATAGAATCATAATGGCATAAGTCACCAAATGGCAGGAAAAGAAATCATTTATAAGGACAAAGTAGTACTTACGCTTTCCTTTTAGGCTGATCGTTGGGGTGAGTCGCGGCTGATAACGTTACATCTGTCATAAAATTAGGGGGGCCCCGAAAAACATAGTTTGAGAAACATTGTCAAAGAAGATCTTGGTATTTTATTAGCCTATAGGCGAGAGAGCGGGGGAGGACAGGTACTGGTTTGAAAGAGGAATAGGGCCCAGGGAAGGGGGGGGGGGCAAATTGGTTGGAAATGAATAAAGTGCAGGCTCCGGGTAACGAGGGAGAGGGGCCGTTTGAGACTTAAATGCGCTCCATAACACAACTCAAAATGGCCACGCCTCATTTCTCGCTTGACTGACACTTGTCCTTATGCTTACTGACACCTGTCCATTTTCCGACCTCGCTACTGACAGAGGTTTTCGTTTCGTCTTGCTGAGTGAGACACTCGCTGGGTTCAACATACTCACCTAAACCTGGACCAGAGATGATCTTAAGGACTAGGCTCGAAGTAACTTTAACGAGTTGTTGTTTTTTTTTCACAATTATCAGTCGCTAATTACTAAAATTTCGTGGAAACTGTTCTGCGCTCTGAAATGAATTAGTGAAACCGTCAAATAATCTGGAAGAGATTCTTGGCTATATTATTCTGAATGTGCAGAAAGCGACATTGCGGGAAGAACGACAATGATAGGGGAAATAACCACTGAAAAAAAGTGCTTCAAAACATTTTAGCTACTATTATTTCCCCTGATGCAGGCACAAGGATGTTTCTGTATTCCAGTCTGATTATCTATCTATCTATCTATCTATCTATCTATCTCTCTCTCTCTCTCTCTCTCTCTCTCTCTCTCTCTCTATCTATCTATCTATCTGTCTATTTATTTATCTATCTATCTATCTACCTATCTATCTATCTGTCTGTCTGTCTGTCTATCTATCTATCTATTTTTCTGTCTGTCTGTCTGTTCGCCCGCCCGCCCATCAATCTGTCTATTTATCTAGCTATCTTTCTATCTATCTATCTATCTATCTATCTATCTATCTATCTATCTATCTATCTATCTATCTATCTATCTATCTATCTATCTATCTATCTATCTATCTATCTATCTATCTGATAAGTCTACGATAAGTATCTATCTATATATCTATATATTGATAAGTCTACGATAAGTATCTATCTATATATCTACATATTGATAAGTCTACGATAAGTATCTATCTATATATATTTATATATGATAAGTCTACGATAAGTATCTATCTATATATCTATATATGATAAGCCTACGATAAGTATCTATCTATATAATTATCTATATATTGATAAGTCTACGATAAGTATCTATCTATATATCTATATATGATAAGTCTACGATAAGTATCTATCTATATATCTATATATGATAAGTCTACGATAAGTCACTGAATAACTGCCTTACAAATACAGATTCTAGCTTAGCAGTTGATTGTACTGTATTGACTACTGATTGCTTCAACATCACCTTCCTACTTCACCAGCCCTCGGGCACTGTACTCTGCTCTGTAATTCAATTACCACACACTACTTGAAGTCAAGGAAGAAATTGCTTATTAACTTTCGTTAGTCACAATTCTTTCAGTTCCACCAGAAACCCTACAGCTATGGCGAGGTCTGTCACTTTGTGGCTTTTCTATGTGAAGTAAACAGACAATCAACTCTTTTCCTCTTTATGTACCTTGTCTTTAATGGCTTTCGTTACTTGTACGGACGCAAAACGCCAGGGGCGTGTACGTATACGTACCTATCCCTAACCCCGTCCTTATCCTCAACCCTAAATCTTATCGAATCCCTAACCCTGTCCCCTACCCTTTCAACAAAAAAAAACAGGAGGAAAACAAAAAGAAAATCAGAAAGAATAGTTAATTAATGCTGTTGTTAAAAGTATTTCGGTAGGAGCTCTCTCTAGCTCTGGTGTCATAAAGGGCTTTAAAATACGTACCCCTAGTGCAAAACACATGGTGCACGTAAGTACTCGTAACATTTTTTTTTTTAGGCACCCTTTCTCTGGCAACTGTTCTCGTATTTGCTTCAATTAAAATTAATCTTTTTCTTTTCTTTCTTTCTTTCTTTCTGTTTTTAGTTTTTAATCTTTAAGCAGATGTTTAAACTGTTCTTTTCAAATCGATACGTTTTTTGGACGAAGGGAATTGTCCTGTTTTCTTCTTCTCAAATTTGTGTTTTATCACCATCATCATCATCATCATCATCACTATCGTCATATTTTAGAACAGTTGCACAAGGGATGAAAACTGTCTACTGGAAAAAAATCAATTTAGTTTAATTTCCAAAACGAGAGGACACAAACTTATCAAAATGTATCAATTGCACACAACATAGCAGATGCAACAAAGTTTGAGTTCTGAGTTCGAATTTGGAGAAAGCAACTCGGCACGACAAGGGTGATATTGTGCTCGGGACAAGCAAGACGATAGACAGAATGGAGCACTATGATTGGACAGCAGGAAACCTTACCGCAAGCGCTCACCAACTACCCGCGATACAATTAAGTACATCAATATTTCGAATCATATTGATTTTTGTTCAACGCAAAGAGAAATCATCGCCATCGTCATCCATCATCCTTCCTCCCATTATTCAATATCATCTTATAAAGGAAGTAAAGACTCCAGGGAAATCACAAAAGGCTTTTTAACCACTCAGCCTTAAATTCTACAAACTATCATATTGCGCATAGAAAGATGTAAAAGTGTACTTGGGCACATTTTAAAAGGTTTTGAAGTTTGCTATATTTTTCATACTTTTTTCGATTTTAAGCCACAGCTGAGTTCTACAGAAGAAAATGTTCGGGCATTTTGAGCCGGGGAAAAAAACGAAGCATTTTATTCAAGTAGATATTAAAAAGTATGACAGGAAATTTCGTTCTGCGTCTCAATTTACACATTGGTGATCGAAACTGAACTTTAAAAGTCATATCTGTGTATTCCACGAGTCAGTGAATCAACTAGTTATTATTATTGTTGTTACTACCCTTATCTGTATTATTTTGACACCAGCAGCTGTGTGCCCGGCGTACACAGCACAGAGATCGAAGCCGAGAGACGAACTGCTGACAAAAATCAAGACTTAATGATAATTGCCGGCACCAAAACAGGGCAAGTTTATGATTTGAGTGGGGAATAATTCCACTATTGATTGAGCCGATGCCCTGAAGGTTTCTCTAGACAGCTGGGACTTGGAATGAAAATAAACTACCTCGGTCATTTGCCAGTAAACTATATTCGGTTTTCACTCTTGACATTCAAACTTGACAGTCGGTTTATTTGCAGGACGAAAAAAAAAAAAAGAGGGCTGGCCCAATGGAGGCTGGGGGTGAAATCCCAAAAGGTGAAACACTGGGTAACCGTTGAAAGATAATGGACTTTCATTGCAATCCCTGACGCCGATTTGCAGTGACGAGCAATTTCAGTGATCACAGTTAAATGTCTCGAACTTTGCGGTTGTCAAAGCCAGAATTTGATGTCGACTTTGCTCAATTAATTATTAATCTATAAATGTTGAATGTTTCAGAGTACGAAGAGGGGGGGGGGGCAGAGCGGTAAGGCATCGATTTTGGACAGGGCAGGTAAGTACATTTTCACGGCCGGAAAATGTTTTTTTTCCTCTTGATCAATGGAATTCATATATACCCTGCGGTCAATCTGATTACAAACATAGTTTTCGAAATTTCATCAGAATTTCCACATGATGAGTCAAGTCCAAATCGTTTGATGTTCCCATAATTCAGAAGTCCACTTGGATCTCCTGGGAAGGAATATCATAGTGGGAGCCACAACATTCAATATTCCGTGACAAAAAAATCTAAAAGCCAATTGGTTTCATCTGTAGCACTCCTGATATTTCTCAAACTAATGGCGAATTCAACTTTTCTAAAATGAATTTCTCAGAACTCAGGAGCTTAGAACAACAAAATGCCATTATTTAACTTGTTCATGATATTGTCACCGTGGAGTCTAGGCTACTTCGCGGAGCAAAAATAAAAACAAAAACAAACGCCAGTGGCGTCTCTATTCAGATTTCCTGTACATGCATAGAGATCTATTTTCTGCCTTTCTCTTGCTGCTTTTTGCAGTGCGTTTCGTAAAGCCGGTGGCTCATTGAGTCAAGTCTGTTTCGTCTCCGTTTTAGTACCAGTGGCCGTATGCATAATCAATGCGTAAACTAAAGTAAATACGTTGACTGAAAAAAAAAAAAAAAAAGTGTTAACACGAGAAATTGTATTCATTTCTTGTGTTAACACCAGTCAACGTATTTACTTTAGTTTACGCATTGATTATGCATACGGCCACAGATGTGGATAGTGGAGTTTAAAATGGGACCTCAAGCACTGGCGAGACAGAAAGAAGCCCTGTCTTACTAGCTCGGGCGAGGCAAAACTGTCTAAGCCAGTTGTCGGATAGAGAGACTTTGCGCCTTAAGTCAGAACGGACGGAAAAAAGAACTGACACAGTGTGCCACCAGCCTAAATGACACACGGCAGCTGGGGGTGACAGACAGGAATGGCAATATGAATTTGACATTCAATCGGCCCAGCAGTATCTGTGCTGTAGCTGAAGCTAATTTTACAATAGCGCATATTTAATATGATTAGATAAGATAATCAGTACATCAATACTCTTGTGTGGATGTGAATCGTGGACTTTAACAGGTGAGATAGAAGAGAGAATACAGTCCACTGAAATGAAATGCTTTCGAAGACTCCTGGGCATCTCCTACAAAGATCATATCACGAACGGAGAAGTTCGGAACAGAATCAGGCAAGTCGTTGGGCCCTACGAAGACCTGTTGACCCTGGTCAAGAGACGCAAGCTCAAATGGTATGGCCATAGTATGAGATCACCAGGGCTTGCCAAGACATTCCTGCAAGGCACAGTGCAAGGAGGAAGAAGGAGAGACAGACAGAGGAAGAGATGGGAGGACAATATCCCAGAATGGACGAGCTTGAGGTTGAGCGATACAATCAGGAGGTCAGAAAACCAAGAGAATTGGAGGATGCTAGTTGCCAGATCACCTGTGGCGTCCCAAACGGTCCACAGGACTACAGGATAGAGGAGAGAGAGAGAGAGAGAGAGAGATAAGATAAGATAAGATAAGATAAGAATCACTTTACTATCCCATGAAGGAAACTCACTTTCACAGAGAGTTTAAGAACACACAGTTACATGGCACACACATCTGACGCATCGCTACATAAACAGCAGAACTCAATAACAGACATGATGACATGAAGTAACACGGAATGGAAACCTTGGTAAAATAATTATGGCACACATCTAGCTATAATATGTTGTTGAGGCAGGTTAATTGCGTCGGCAGAAACAATCTCTGCTTCCGTGTATGTGTGTGTGTGTGTGGGGGGGGGGAGGGGGGCATTGACTGTCTGAATGAGCGGGAGGAGGTGGGATTCGTAATTTCTGTACGTCACCTCCATAAACACTATTTTGCGCATTACATGGTTTCGTGATGACGTACAGTAAACATGAAAACATTATAGTTTACATTGAGGGTTCCATTATTAAAATGACATCTGAAAAAGACAAAATGACAAAGGGTTGCAAGTACCGTATTACTTCTATTATTGCCAGCCAAAGTGGCGCTCGCAGAAATGTCCAGTTATACTTTTCCATTCTACTCGATGAAAATGTGCGCCTTTTTTGCGACAGAAAAATTTAGTAAATAAACATCAAAGACAAAATTTATCGTCAAATATTCAGGTAGTCTGCAAAGTTTCATAGCTTTTAGTCCTGTATTCACGAAGTTTTAGTGTGCTTACATGTTAACCCTCTAGCTCCATGATACTACCGTGGCCGTGCAAAGGCAGAGAGATGTTACTGACAGCATGGCCTTTTTTTCTACCTTGTAGTCTCTATGAACCTGTCTCATCCATAATTCTTCCATGTCCAAGGCAGATAGACTTATCTGCTACTGAAACAGTAATCTCAAGTGCGGTAAATTCATGAATAAAAGCATTTTTATAATTATATAATTATGGCTATGAATTCTGGGTTGTTGTTTTTTTGTGTGTGTGTGTTTCTCTCAAAACTATGAAATGAGCACATAAGTCGCAGTATAGTATGATTATTATAGTTATTTTCGTGAAGAACACACTTGTTGAAGGAAATCTGTCTGTTGTGGCACTTCAGACACACGTAATGTCCGTGTCTAAGATGGGATAATTCAAAAGTCATGATTTGTCGGTTAAGACATTTTTGTCTTGTTGGTTGATGTTGGCCGGGGGGGGGGGGGGGGGGAAGACAAAATTCAAACTCACATACAGAACGAGGAGTGCATGGAATGTATTTTTTCATTAGTTTTTGTAGTTGAAGTGGCTGTTATTGTTGTTGCTGTTGTTTTTACCGTCTCTGTTGTTGTTGGTACTGTTGGTATTGTCGATGCCCTTGTTGTTAACTTTGTTTCCTCTCTTGTCGTGCTATGGCGGTTCTTGGTATTTTTCTCATTGTTAACCACTGAAGTTGCTAATGTTGACATTGTTACTTGTCATTACAGTTGTTGTTTTGATATTCTTGTTAATTAATGTTACCACAGCTGCTGTTCACCTCCCTTTCTCAGTGAGTTTGAAATACTCCGGTAGACAAATCTTTGTTTTGGCTTTATGACGTGTAACTTCAAAAAAATATATAAAAAACACGGAAAAAAAAAACGCCATTAGTTTCGTTTCACAATAGAAAGTCCAGACATGTTGTATCATTCGGTTGAGGATCTCACAAGAACTCAAGGTGAGAAAAGTTGGGGTTGTTGTTTTTTTTTAAAGTAATTTCCAATATACACTAAATCAAGCAAGTGATCACGAGAGCCCCTTAATTATGTCCCTGAAAATAAGTTCACACAAAATCAGAATTTTCCCACAAACAGACCTGGAGTGGAGCCGAGAATGTTTGCGAGAATTTTCAAGGTGTAATTTTAAATTATGTTAACTAGCCAAATAAATCTTGCAATGTTTCTTTCTATCACATCCAGCTGTATATCTAGATCTAGGTCGCATTCATAACGGCACCTAGATTTGATGCAAAGACTCATATATCGTTTTGTTACACCACAATTCATGCCGAATACACAGATGTGATGAGTTGTCTTTCGGCCGGCAATGATGAGTAAATGGTGACGTAGAGGGCAATTGCGACACAATGAAACCTTAAAATGGTGAACCATGATGACTCGAAATAGATCCAGATAGTATAGATGTGTAGAGAGGGTTCACTTCCGCCAAATCGCGAAACTAGGTCGCTGCGGTAAACAAGAAATTGAAGAATTGAAAGAGACCTTCTTCACCAATGATAGCATGCATATCTGTTTACTGTGGTTTGTTCATATTTTTGGACTGACTGAAATTATTTAGAGCCGTTTGTAAGTTCTTACGCCCCGTGAAAATGCACAAACTGGTTTTGTTTACCGCAGCGACCTACTTTCCACTCAATGCTAACAATGGTTTCGTGGCGCCGCCCGTGTCTTGCAGTGCAAATCGACCAATAGTGAACCCTCTCTATATATCTATACTCTCTGATAGATCTAAATGGATGGCGAAACAATGAAAAACGAAACGTAGAAGCTTGAACATTTAATAATTTCTAATATAGCCCATGTTAATTTCGCATTGCTAATATGCTGTTGTGCAAAGATTGAAGCCTGAGTGTGATGCGGTTCCTGAGCCTTAGGTGACCAAAGTTTCGAGTTACCAAAATATATGTACAGATGACGAACTCTCGATGTTATTTAGGTTTGTTGTTTTTTTGTTGTTGTTGAAGGTTTCTTATATATTATTATACTGTTACAATCGAAGTTTTGTGCGTTGTATCTATTAAGACCGCGTTAAAAATGTATCACTGAACATGGCAACAGAAAGAATGCCCTACATTATAATGAAATACCTCTGTCTTCATATTTAAAAAAGTGTTCTTCGTTTGTGAAGGGTACAGAGTCAAGAGTTTGAAAACCATTTCACTAAACTCAGGACAGTAACATGTTTATCGAAATCCCGCAGCCAGCCACAGCGTGAATGAATGACACCGTACGTCATGCTGTCAGTGTAATGTACAACTTGTTATCACAAGAGCGAATCTCTCGATGAAGTTCTAGGAAATCAACAGTTTCCCTATAATGGTCGAGTTATGTGGCAGTTTCGTGGAATTCTCCTCACAAAACGTCGTCGGATAATGATAACACTTATCGAACCAAAATCTGCAGTTCAGGCGGGGCTTGGATCTTGAAAGTGTTTCAATGACATCGTGACTTTGTCAAGTTGTCAGTGGCATTTATACAGCCCGGTGTTCAGAGCAGAATCAGTAGTTCTCAAAAAAATGTTTCCAGTGTGCAATTCACTGTATAAAAATGTCATACTGCATTCTGTTTGCTGGCCAGAACAGATCAGGAGTGGGGGTGGGGGACGATAGGTTGAGGGTGGAGGTGGACCAACTGGCATGGACCCACGATTTTGAGGGGGGGGGGCTTATCCCCACGGGTAAATTGAGGGGGCGGGGGAGGGGGCTTTGGTAAAGGATACTGATATTGTAAAGAGAATCATCAAGGAAGGTAGGGGAGAGGCAGGAGGGGGGGGGGGGCTTTAGCATAAAATAATTATCCTCTGACTTTGAAGGGTGGGGGGGGGGGGGTTCCTCCCACTGGTAGAGGCAAGGGGGAGGGTGTCTTTGTTAAAGGATACTGTTACTGTAAAGAGTATCATCAAGTAGGCTATAGCATAAGATATCTTCCGAGTTCCAGAGGGGCGGGGTGGGGGTGGGGGGGGGGCTACTCCCACTGGGAAAGGCAAGGACAAGGGGCGGGGGGTGGGGGGCTTTGGTAAACAATACTGACATGGTAGAGAAGAAAGTCAAAGGTTTGAGATGAAGCTTGAAGACAGCGCGTCCATACGACAACGGTCACATTGTGCTAGGGCAAAGCAAGTTGATT
>OZ007572.1:53568695-53578695 GCA_963931925.1 Onchidella celtica | reverse complement strand
TTGAACAAGATTTGAGGGTCTTGCATATTTAGACTAGGCGTCTCATTCTTGAAGAGACATTACACAGATTAAATACGTGCAGATTGGAGGAAAATAGTTTAAAGATTCCCTGAGTGCTTGATATGATACTGGGTAAACTGATCCAAGCCAAGAAAGATATTATTTAAATCTCGCAACCTAGGCGCTCACTGCTAAGTTTTGATCGGCCGACTAGTTCAATAGTGACGTCATGACAGTGTTTCAATGAGAAAGGAAACAATTGGACAGTTGGATGGTGGCATCATGACATTGAATTTCAATGAGGAAAAAACTAGTTGGTTAATTGGATATGAGAAAAAAATCAGTTGGTTAGTTGGGTGATGACGTCACGATAGTTGATTTTCAATGAGACCTCGCGCGCCAGCCGATTAATTAGATCTCAGTTCCTTACAAAATCGGCAGGTACGCACCTAGACTTAATCAAACACACAGGACTTAAATTTAATACAAAACAGAAAAGCAGTGGGGCTGCCGTAAGGCTTTGCACAATGCTAAAATGCCACTTTCAGAAAACTCGTTCTTCGCAAAGCTCAATGTCACAAACAAACATACAAAAAACGTAACGAATTCTAAATGAATTAAAATATGAAATACACCAATTTACTTTTCATCCAAGTCTCGAGTAAGCTTCTTCTTCTTACTATTAGATAAAAGTATTTTTAGTGTCTAAGAACTGATTTTGTTATTTAAACCCGCTGTCCGCTCGTCCATGCTGGTTACGCCACTGATTTACATCTATCCCCTCGAACTGGCTCAGCATGCGTCGAAGAGAACGGTAAAAGTTATCGATATGCCACTAACCAATGAGTACAATCGCAACTGCAGAAGGAAATGTATTAATTTTGCCCAGGTAATGGAATCTACAGCATATTTACATCTCTGTCTATATTTGAGTAGTGTGATAGGATTGCGTGATTGTGAGTATAGCATAACTGACTTTTCCCTTAGACCCTCGTGGCTGCTGTATGGTCCAGTGTTGACCTCCGCCTTCAGAAAGTAAACTGATATATAAGAGGATCGTTACAGAGGGAGAAAAATATAAAAAAAAGAGCAGGTCGAAAATAGAAGAGAAAGAAAAGGATTGAGATAGAGAGAAGAAGGCGGAATTAAGAGAAACATAGTAAAAGGAACAAAAGTGGAAAAGTAGAGTAGTGGGCCAATGAATGAATGAATGAATGAATGAATAAGTGAATAAGTGAATGAATAAACGAGTAAATAAATGAATGAATGAAGAAAAGAGTGAATGAATGAAGAAACAAAAGAATGAATAAATGGATGAACGAATAAGCGAATGCATGAAGGAAGGATGGCAAGACTGAATGAATGAATGAATGAATGAATGAATGAATGAATGAATGAATGAATGAATGAATGAATGAATGAATGAATGAGCGAAAGAAGGAAGGAAGGAAGGAAGGATGGAAAGGAAGGAAGGAAGGAAGGAAAGAGTGAATGAACAAATGAATGAATGATGGATTGAACGAATGAATGAATGAATGAATGAATGAATGAATAACAAACAAGAATCTTCCAACATCCTCAAAACGTCAGCAAGAATAACAAGAATGAGCTCTGAGAAATTAAACGACAAGGTCTCAGATCTTCAAAATTTCTGTCCGAACATCAAGTCCAGATCGTGAAAATTGACACAGACGTTTGAGAAGCCAAATCAAATCACGCTGCTCTCCAAAAACTGAAATTCATACGCCCGGAATTAGATAAGAGGATAGATGAGACGTAAGTGGCTTTTCTGCGAGACACAACAGAATCATCAATGTAATCAAATTTTGGATCAATAATTCAGCGAGCAAGCTTATACCGAAGAGTGCGAAAGGCGGGTTGGCTATCTTCTTCATGGCGTACGCTGTGTGAACAAAATGTTTCACAAAATCACGAGAAATCTGTGAAGTCGCGATAGGGCTTGGGACAAAGCAAAATTATCACTAAAGAAACAAGATTGTATTGTTGAATGTTACAAAGCCCCGCTTCAGAAGAATGTCATTATAAACTGAAAGATTGTATTGTTGTATGTTACAAAGCCCCGCTTCAGAAGAATGTCATCATAAACCGAAAGATTGTATTTTTAGATGTTACAAAACCCCACTTAAGAAAAATGTCATCATAAACCGAAAGATTGTATTTTTAGATGTTACAAAACCCCACTTAAGAAAAATGTCATCATAAACTGAAAGATTGTATTTTTAGATGTTACAAAACCCCACTTAAGAAAAATGTCATCATAAACCGAAAGATTGTATTTTTAGATGTTACAAAACCCCACTTAAGAAAAATGTCATCATAAACCGAAAGATTGTATTTTTAGATGTTACAAAACCCCACTTAAGAAAAATGTCATCATAAACCGAAAGATTGTATTTTTAGATGTTACAAAACCCCACTTAAGAAAAATGTCATCATAAACCGAAAGATTGTATTTTTAGATGTTACAAAACCCCACTTAAGAAAAATGTCATCATAAACCGAAAGATTGTATTTTTAGATGTTACAAAACCCCACTTAAGAAAAATGTCATCGAAGGCCGGGAATCGGTGCTGGTGTTTTTCCTTTTTATTTCTGATTCATTGTAATATTCCGTACCCAAGACTTCGTAACGTACGACTTTCTCTCTTTTTGTGATATATTTCTAGTGTGAATAAACCGATTGAACAGAATAACATTTTTTTTCCCGGAAAAGTGACTATATTATTCTGTAAAATGCCAATTCTTTACACACATTAAAATACCTTGCGGAGCACCCTCTAATAAACACCTTTGTCTACACAATACTGCAAAATAGAATGTCGAACTACGAACGAAATTTCCCAGTAAAGTTATTTTCTCCAATCCTTAAGAACTTCGTCGTTTCGATGTCATTTCCTGTCCTCGCGACTTCAATTCTTGTTTGTTCCAACTCCACTGTTTGCACAGCTGAGAAATTCGATGTTAAACGTCCTGCAGTTTTAGTATTATGATAAGAAGTTAGAATAAATCGTAACTGCGAAACAGCTTGATAAGCGCCACAATGCATTTTGAGCAAGTGTCAAAGAGTGCTTTTTGTTATACCTCTTCAACAAAATCAAAGATCTCCGGTTTTTCAGGTAGGGAGATAGAGCAAACAAGAAATAAGGTCGAGTTCTGTTTTTCTAATCTGTTCTTAATCTCTGTTATTTTCTCTCACTTATTCTTTCCAACTTGACCAATCAGACCTTTGACCTTCGCAAGTAATGTCCATCTCTCGCCAGACTCCATGGGAGACAGTTTTGTACCCCTGATAATTTTTGCCCGTTGTCCCGATCACAGATTTCCAGGGAAAACGCTGATTCCAACAATGATCGGTTTCTTAGAGCCCTATTACAGGTTGTGTTGCATATAATGGCTTATGGGTTCCAGAAATATGCATGGGGATTCACAAAAGAAACCCTAACCGGAATAAATTCATGATTTTCACATTAAACAAAGTTAGAGATGAACCCTGGTACAAAATGTGTATCCTTAACACAATCTAATACATCATCATTATTACAAATCGGTCACGGATTCATTTTGATCAAGTAAAGATATGAAGGCAGTAGGTGGACAAAAAGGTGTACTAATTGGCAATCAAGAACTGGGAAGAGATCCAGGGGGAGATCAGCAAGAAGATGGCAGGATGACATCAGAACGCATGAGGGCGCAGCGTGGCAGATACAGGCAGAGGACAGAACCAGCTGGAAGAAGTTTGCGAAGGGCTAAATCACGCAGCGGATGAACAACGCCTAGAAGAAAAAGAAGAGATATAAATATTGTACATTTTGTGATCTAAGTTTATCCTTTTCATTCATTTTTTTCCATTAAAAGTTTCCTTTAATTTATACTATAAAAATACACGTACAAGAAAACCTCTCTGTAATGGATAGACTCGAAAACTACTGAATGGATATTTTTTAAAATTCGAGATGAAGAAGTGAAATATATGGTAGCGGATGTGCATGGCTATGTAAGCGAATACTATTAGCACTATAAAAGAAAAATACGCAAAATCTGCAAATTGACTTGCTGGCCCGCGAGTGGGTTTGTGCCACATGTTACGACGGGTTGGACATACAACATCCGTTTCCGATCGGAAAGGATTTCATACCAGTGAAACAATAAAAATAAAATTGTAAAGGACCAATACTGACCCCACAAAGTTCAAATCTTGAAAAGACCATACTTAAGCCACAGTGTAACCTATCCAGAATGATTACAGACGTATTTAATCATACACTAGTAGTGACCCAGTGATTAGGGTGCGTGACCCAGATGCAAAAGATTCCATGTTTGAATCCCGCTAGGGCAGAACTTCAACCTAATTCTTGGATTTGTTTTTAACGCATTCCCCTGCTGGAGTCCTGACATGGGCTTCAGTACCGAGCAGAAAAGGACGTGCACATGCAACAAATAAGCGGAAATAAAATCATTAGGGAAACAACAAACACCACAGAGTCTACGGCACGAAACTTGAAGATTACTGGCAGCCCGACCGAAAGCAATCTAGTATGAATATTGACCAGTGTATAGATTATCCTATAGAATCCAGGCTAATCTACGTCCGTCTATACTATAAGAGTGCGCACGACCTTGCCTAGACCGAATCTAAGTAGGTCAAGGTATCTTCAGCAAAATTCCAGAATTTCCATTCATTATGCATATTGACCAGACTAAAGAACCTAGGTTGATCTAGTTCTGTCGGTACTATAAGAGTACGTAGGACTTTGGGCGTGGACCGATTTAAATGTCGGTCAAATGTAGCTTAAACGAGGTTTCAGAACGTTCATTTGTGACTCACAGAGGAGCGGAAGTTTTACCTGGTGTGAAGGTGCAGTATACAGTTTTTCATTTGCATGGTCCCAGCCAGCATCCCTACGTTAGTCCGACACAGATTTGTATAACATTTTCGTTGGGTTGGTAGGTTTACCTTAGGGGCAAGATAGCCATACATCAAACGGACGTGGGTACGATGTGTTAACCGGCAGATCTACCTAGGAAAGATGTCATTCCTGTGTGCAAATTTCTTGTCAATCCTACGCCTCGTATTTCCGTATGGTTGTTGGCTTGGGGGGGGGGGGTGGGGAGGTTATACCGTTGGGTCATCCCGCGGCTTAGACTTTGTATTTTTCTTTTCTCGTACATAAAATAGAGAGTTATCTTTTTCCTAATAAAAATGTCATGGCCCGCCAAAACAAACAAACAAATGCAGCAAGTAACAAGTGTGACAAATATAACTGAGATATGTTCTGTAGACTAAAAAGGCAATTTTATAATGTATTATGTTCTTCATCATAGTCTACCCAGTTCATTTTTGTGAATTGAATATATTGGCCTATTCCTAAATATCAGTTCAACAGAACATTCAAATAAACAAACGAAAGAACAAACACACAAACAAACAAAAAAAAGGAAGAATACCATTCTCAGTTTCACACAGTGAGAATGGTTGTCGGCTACCCCTATCTGTACTGTGAGGATAAAGTGCATGTATGTCCTTTTGAGCGCAACCGTGGATAAGCCCAGTTCACACTCCATGCCCTAATTAGGCTCCAAATGGTATATGATTTTTGTTTACTTTGAGACAAGTAAGTTAATGATGTTGAATATAACCGGCATGCTGTCAATGAAGTGGCCGACAAAAACGAAGGTGACCAGCGGCCATGTTGAATCTGGAGCTGTCAGACCGGAGAGGACAAAGCTGTGCAGTGAATGGAAGACGGCACAAAATGGTCATGACAGTGAGCGTTAGACGGCCAGTTGGTGGTTATTAAAGTGCTTTCTGACTAGTGATAGAAAATAGTGGGGGGACACCTTGGTCTAGAGATGAGGCGCTCGCTTCTCATGCCGAAGGTACCGGGCTCGATCCCCGGACGGTGCAGGCATGTTGGAATTTTTGTGGGGGAAAAAATTCCTGCCCCTGATCCTGTGATAGATAAGACCGAGTGCCTAGTCTTCTCGGTTAAGGACGAAAAACTCGAAGGGCCCGTGTGCACGTTAAAGATACCTTGGCAGTTGAAAGTCGAGAAAAGCATCCCCGAGCCCGGCGAAATTCTAAAAAAGTAATCCATATCACACACACACAAACAAGAAGAAGAAAAAAGAAAATAAGACAAGTGCGGTGTCAATGCCAAGAACCTCCTAAACTAAAGACCTAAAACCAATGATAGAAACGATGATCTTACATGAGTAAGAGATGGTAAAAGATCAGAGCCAACAGTAGTTAAAAGGCGGGAAGGTAACGCAAAAGTATCAGATCCTGCATAAAAACATTAATAGTAATGGTAAACACACATGAATTTATTGAATTATTACACGCACTAAATTGTAACTATTAATATTACATTAACTAATACAGCATCAGAGGTAGAAATAGTTGCTGTTGTCAGAAGACAGTCCAGTTGCATTGGCTGTGGATGTTATACCTGGTCATTGACGTTGTTTTCTTTGATTTGCTTTGGTTTTTCTTGCTACATGTATTTGCCTGGGGGGGGGGGGGGGGGGGGTTGTGTTGTTGTTTTTTGTTGTTGTTGTTGTCCTTTGTTTCGTTTTGTTTTTTATTTAAAAAAATATTTCAGTGTTTTTGCCGTTTTGATGTCACAATCAGTGGCGGGTCTGCTACGAAACTAACGAAGCTTAAGTTTCAGGGCTCCTAATCCCGGAGGGCCCTGAAGAAACTTTTTTTTAATGTTGGCATATTATTTCTGGTTTCGAAAGGGCTCCATAACAGATCAAGCTCCAGGGGTCCAAAAATGTGTCAGTGCAATCAATTCCGGCAAAGGAAGAATACTGCCTTCTTTATCACTGGCAGAAGCACAGGTAATGTATCAAAGATATTAGAAATAATAAGATGAGAAGCTAGCGCTTTTGGCGTGCATTGATTTCGCGCGATCGCACCGCCGCCCAGCGGCGAATGAGCGGAAGTCATGAACAATGCAGTATTTTACAAAGCCAAATAGGAAAAATATTGAATTTCCTTCACTGCAGGCCTTGATTGACGCCATTTATTTTGTAATTTTAACTTCTACAACTATAGGAAAACTTTTTTTTATAGCAGTAGCACTGTTACAAATCGGCATCATTCATTTATCATTATATCAAGCATTCTTTTCATGCTGTACGCCATGGGCTCCGCTCCTGATCAGCGCGCTAATTGTGCGCGATTTTTTTTTAGAAGTGCGAAGAGGGGAGTGTCTCATCTTATTGTTTCTAGTATCTTTGGTATCATGTAGATCCGACGGCACATCTGGGCAATGCGATCAAGCTGGTGGCACACTGAGTTAAGTCTGTTTTTGCGTCTGTTTTGTCTCAGTGCGCGAGGTCTCTTTTTCAGCCAGCTGACTCAAGATAGTTTTGTCGCAAAGGAACTAGTGAGATAGATTTGTTTCAGTCATGGCCAGCCCGCGAGATCACGTCATCTCCGCATTCCACATCTCACACTAAGACCGAGACAAGACAGACGACTCAGTGCGCCACCGGCCTATGGACTAAGATTTATACAGGGTGGACCAAAAGTAGGGTTACAGTTTTAGCTATAAATTATAGTGTTAACTGTAACCCTACTTTTGGCCCAGCCTGTATAATATTAAATGTGGACAAACGGAAACGAAGATAGACAGAAAGAAAGTGCATGACCTTACCTTCAACTATGACCCCTCTGCGCAGGACCTTCCGTGAAGTAAAGACGAAAGGTGTCCTATATTCCCAGTTGATCCTCACTTTCCGGCCACTCAGAATGCTCAGAGCTGTTGGTTTCTCTCCATCACCCGATTTTTTAGGTTTACCTTGAGATCTGTGGACGGACCAAGGTACGCAGTCTTTATTATGATTTGTCAACATTCTCTTGTTTCCTAACGATAGCACTGATTGGTGTTGCTGCTGGCGTTATTCAAGATGGGAAAACAAAGACAATCTGTACCTTTTCAAAACATGGTTCTTCTAATTGTTATCTGAGAATGAGAGATTTTTTTTTTAATTCTATTTATTTATTTTTATTTTATTTTAGGCTTTTCTTGCTTGTTCTTACGTGCCCCAAGCGTTTTACGCTAGGAGGGAGTATATATACGTACCTATCCCTAACCCCATCCTTAATCCTCAAGCCTCAATCTTATCGAATCCCTAACCTTTGCCTCTTATCCTTTCAACCAAGAAACAGGAGGGCAAGAAAGAAAATCTGAAAGAATAATTAATTAAGGCTGTTGTTAAGGCTATTTCGGAGAAGGGGGGGGGGAGGGGAGTTCTCTAGCTCTGGAGCCACAAAAGGCTTTAAAATACGTACCCCTAGCGCAAAACACATGGGGTACCTACGTACAAGTAACAACAATCTTTATTTATTTATCTATTTATTTATACATTTACTTATTTATTTTAGCAGTTGTTGTCGTTGCTAACAAAATGGTGTTGCCGTTGAGATTGGAGGCTGAAATGAATAATATTTAGAATGACGAATGAAGGCCACAAGGAGTATTTGATTCACAAAAGGACAAAACATGAATCTCGCACAATGAAGTGGATAAATATCAGATCTCGTTTTGCCTCATTTTTCTTAAATAAAGTGTGACTCTTGGGATCAGCCACACATGGATGGAAATGTGTCGAGTGATTTAACTTGCAATAGGATTTCAAAATTTATTATTGTCTCGTGAATTTATATATAGATGAACATAATTTTGTACAGATAGCAGGCATCAGATTTTAGGGTTTCGGTATAAAAATGTCCAAAATACATAATCTAGTTAATGAGTTATAATTTCTTAAGTATGCTCGTTCTTGTGCAACTTGGGTATTAAGAGTAATTCTGTCTGCGGTTCCCTAAATACACAGCTCATGGTGTAAATTAATTGATCCCTTGCTCCTTACCGTGCTGGTCTACTCATCTTTTTTATTCGCCCTTGCACTTGGGAAGAGCCGGGCACGAGAAAAACAGAATTGTCACGTGATATCACCGTCTGTCCGTTTTTTATATCTTTACGCATGCGCTCCACCATTTCCTGGAAAAAATCTTGTTCACCATCTGGACTGCCATCAGAAGTGTCCGACTCGGGGCCGGCCGGCGTGTCTTCCGTGTTGTCGGCCATGGCGGGGAATGACCTCACGCCTTACTCCAGGGAATCTGAGGAAAGAAAAAACGCCGCTGGCTGATTTGATTCGATTCATGGTTATGGAAGAGCATTATCCCAGTCGTCACACCCTCTGTTTGATTTCCATTTATTCGATTCTTACAGTATTGTGTACGGACGATTATTTCTTCTCCCGTTTCCATCTGGTTAGTCCTTTTTTTTCCCCTTCTTTGTGTAGGACTGCTTTGAGCAAGTCCTGTTTCGTGCCTTGCCTAGACACGGGCTTTTACACACACTGACGCAAAGATGCACATTCACCCAACCTGCTCGCATATGTACACACGTGAAGAAACGGACAAGATTAATTTTCCCCCTTTTCCATCTGGATAGTCGATTTTTTTTGCCTTTTTTTTGTGTGTGTGCAGGACTGCTTTTAGCAGTTCCTGTTTGGTGTCTTGCCTAGACACGGGCATTTACGCACAGTGACGCAAATATACACATTCACGTAACCTGTTTGCACTTGTACACACGTGAAGAAACATACACGTACACACATTCAACATGAAAACGGCATTTTCTAATTTTTGTATTCTAAGTTGTTCTGTTTCGCCTCTCAGCAGTTTTCTCTCACATCTGTCGTCTCAATTGGTACTCCACTTTCATTCAGTCTGAATTGGCGCTGTTTTGTATTTTTGCATTCAATTTTGTCTATTCCATTTCACTGTTCTCAGTTCTTTATCCATTAATTCATCCATTTATCTATCTATTCATCCATCCTTCCATCCATTCAACCATTCATCCATCCATCCGTGCGTCTGTCTGTCCGTCCATTTGTCAATCCATTCATCTATCCATCCACCCATCCATCCATCCATCCATCCACCCATCCATCCATC